>OY992540.1:72715336-73020336 GCA_963921195.1 Pegoplata infirma | reverse complement strand
ATTTAAAACAAAAAAAAATAATTTTCTTGAAAATTATTCTTTGAGAATATCATTGTTTTAATTAGTAAAGAAAATAATGACCTCGAGCCAAAATAAACATCCTCAAAATATAATTATTTTTTAGTTTTAAATTTATTTGTCTCCCTCGTTTCCTTTCCCCAAAAACTCCGTTTTTATGCATTTGTAAGTTTTAGTTCAGTCTAAACACATTACACTGTGCAACAAATTTTGGGTCATCGCATTGAGCCTCAATGCCTTCAACGCCATATAAAAGTAGACCATCAAGTGGACAAAATCACCAAAGGGTTTTGCAAAGTCAGTTCGGATTTCTTTTTTATAGCCCACTGAAGTTTTCATTTTTTTATCAAAGGCGTTTGGAAAACGTCAAAAATACTATAATAAGAACACATCTGAGCTTCAAAATATGATTTGATATCTTCAGTGAAATTTTATGGCGGTTCTTTTCTTAGAACATTTTAACCCTCTATTTGTCATTTTAAGGGGTCATTTTAGTCCTTTTTCAAAAACTAAACACAGAACTCTAATAAAACGTCCATTTAGAGGGTTAACATGTTCTACAAATATTTTCCTCATAAAATTTCACTAGGGGTTGTCGAATGGTAAAAGTTTGTGCGACATGCGCAAAATGCTTAAAAAGGATCAAGTATAAATAATCAATGTTTGTTATTTTTTTTTACAAAAGCAGTGTTAAAAAATATCGACAAAAAAAAGTGCAAATATACTTTTGAGCTAAAAATGATGTTCTGATGTGTTTTATAAAATTTTATGATGATTCTTTTCTTTGCCCAAATTAATCCTTTAGCTCCCGTTTTAAAGGGTAATTTTTGTCCTTTTTTAAAAGAAATACAAAAAAGTCTATAAAAAAGGCAGTTAGAGGGTTAAAATGTTTTACAAATATTTTCTGCATCAAATTTTACTAGGGCACGTCTAAGACAGAAAGTTCGTCCAACATATAGAAAATGCTTAAAAATTTTAAAGTATTCAAATTTTTTTTTTTTGGACCGAAATAAAAAAAAAACAAATAAAAAAGTTAAATTCGACTTTGTCGAGTGTATTGATACCCTCCACAATGTAAAAAAGTTTACTTGCTAAAAAACAAAACAAACATTAAAAAAAAATCGACAAAAAAAATTTTATGGTAAAAAAAAAATCGACGAAAATATTTTTTTTTTGTAAAAAAATTTGTTTGTACTTGTTTAAATACCATTCGGTGATCAATTCTGTTCACATGTGTCAACCAGCAGCCGAATGAAAGCATTTTGTGTTTTTAGGTTATGTTGAATGTATAATTGATCAGTGATCGATTTTAAGACATTCTAGCGATGCCTGTCCGTCTGTGGAAATGGTGATCACGGCCAAAGTATTAAATAGATACTTATAACTAAGACTTAGCATATTTACTTGTTCTTGCCCTAGATAGTTTGGTATTGCATTTGAGCAAAATCGGTTTAGCGGTTCAAAAGATATAAACGAAAATATAAAAATCCCTCTAAAATTGTGGTACATTCAACATAACCTAAAAACACAAAATGCTTTAATTCGGCTGCTGGTTGACACATGTGAACAGAATTGATCACCGAATGGTATTTAAACAAGTACAAACATATTAAAAAAAAAAAATATTTTCGTCAAATTATTTTTTTATCAAAAAATTTTTTTCGCGGATTTTTTTTAAAATTTTTTTTTGTGTTTTTTTGCAAATAAACTTTTTTACATCGTGGAGGGTATTAATACATTCGACAAAGTCGAATTTAACTTTGTGACTTGTTTTTTTATATTTCGGCCAAAAAAAATATAAAACAAGTAAAAAAGTTAAATTCGGCCTTGCCGAATGTAGTGATACCCTCCACAATTTCAAAAAGATTATTGCAAACAACTTTATTTAAAAGGAAAATACTTTTGAAAAAAAAAAATTGAAAAAAAATTTCCGCGAAAAAAAATTTTGGTAAAAAAAAAAATCCGCGATTTTTTTCTTTTTTTGTCAAAAAATATGTTTGTACTTGTTTAAATACCATTTGGTGCTCAATTATGTTCACATATGTCAACCAGAAGCCGAATTAAAGCATTTTGTGTTTTTAGGTTATGTTGAATGTACTGAAATTTTTGAGGTGTGCTTACATTTTCGTTCATAACTTTTGAACCGCTGAACCGATATCGCTCAAATGCAATACCAAACTTCTCGGGAGAACTTCCAATATATATGTTAAGTTTCAGTCATCTCTGTGCAATATTTTGTCCGCGAGAGCATTTTCAACAGACAGACAGACGGACAGACGGACAGACGGTCAGACGGTCAGACGGACAGACGGACAGACGGACAGACGGACATCGCTAGAATGTCTTAAAATCGATCGCGCATCATGAATATATATACTTTATAGGGTCCCAGACCGATATTTCGATGAGTTACAAACGGAATGACAAACTTATATATACCCTCTATCACTAAGTGGAGGGTATAAAAAAATTTGAATACTTTAAAATTTTTAAGCATTTTCTATATGCTGGGCGAACATTCTGTCTTAGACGTGCCCTAGTAAAATTTGATACAGAAAATATTTGTAAAACATTTTAACCCTCTAACTGCCTGTTTTATAGACTTTTTTGTATTTCTTAAAAAAAAGGACAAAAATTACCTCTTAAAACGGGAGCTAGAGGGTTAATTTGGTCAAAGAAAAGAATCATCATAACATTTTATAAAACACATCAGAACATCATTTTTAGCTCAAAAGTATATTTGCACTGTTTTTTGTCGATATTTTTTAACACTGCTTTGGTAAAAAAAATAACAAACATTGATTACATGTAAGTAAAATTTAAACTTTTGAAATGACACACAAAAACGCCGAGACACCCCAACTTATTTTTGGGTCATAGAATCCAGTGGTATACTCCGTTTTAAAAAGTTAGCTCAAAATAATGAGATATTTCGATTTTAAATTTGCAAATTTAAGAGTAAAAATTGAATAAATCCAAGAAAAATTATAAAATTTATCAAAATAGGAGCAAGTATTGCTGCATGTCCGATTGAAAATGGACGTCCATTATTTCCTAGATATAAATTTTGATAAATAACAAGTTTTTAAAGTCCATGAAGTTAAATTCAAAAGTTAAATTCAATTTTACGTAACAACGGGAAGTTAAATTCAAAAGTTAAATTCAATATGACGTAACAGAGGAAGATAAATTCAATTTTGAAATTCAATTAAAGAATTGCTTTTATTTCAAATAAAACCTGTTGGCGATAATTCTAAAAGGTAAAATAATGGTTTTAAATTTTGAATTTAAATATGGCGAACATTTGTCCAAATTTATGAAATTGGATTTAAGAAAAATTGTTCAACGTTGTATAAAACATTTGCTGAAGGATTTTGGCCAATGTAACCAAACTAAAAAAGTTAAAGACTATTGCGAGATATCAAATTAAATCCTTTTTTATGATCTATCCAAATATGGTAGTCGTTTTTCTGAATTGTATTTACTAAGGATTTTAAAATTTTTTTTGAAAAATATTCCTTTTTCGGGTTCATGTATGTGGAAAAGTGCTGAAGGATTTTTGCCAATGTAGCCAAACTAAAAAAGCTCAAGACTATTACGATATATCAAATTAAAGCTTTTTCTATGCTCTATCTAAGTCTGGAAGCCATTTTTCTCAATTGTATTTACTAAGGATTTTAAAAATTTTTTGAAAAATGTTCCTTTTTCGGGTTCATGTGAGTGAAAAATTGCTGAAGGATTTTTGTCAATGTAGCCAAACTAAACAAGTTCAAGACTATTGCGATATATCAAATTAAAGATTTTTTTATGCTCTATCCAAATATGAAAGCCGTTTCTCTGAATTGTATTTACTAAGAATTTTAAAAATTTTTTGAAAAATATTTTTTTTTCGGGTTCATGTGTGTGAAAAATTGCTGAAGGATTTTGGCCAATGTAGCCAAACTGAAAAAGTTCAAAACTATTGCGATATATTCAATTAAAGCTTTTTTTATGCTCTATCCAAATATGAAAGCCGTTTCTTTGAATTGTATTTACTAAGGATTTTAAAAATTTTTTGAAAAATATATTTTTTTCGGGTTCATGTGTGTGAAAAATTGCTGAAGGATTTTGGCCAATGTAGCCAAACTGAAAAAGTTCAAAACTATTGCGATATATCCAATTAAAGCTTTTTTTATGCTCTATCCAAATATGAAAGCCGTTTCTTTGAATTGTATTTACTAAGGATTTTAAAAATTTTTTGAAAAATATTACTTTTTCAAGTTCATGTGTGTGGAAAATTGCTAAAGGCTTTTTGCCAATGTAGCCAAACTAAAAAAGTTCAAGACTATTGCAATGTGTCAAATTAAAGATCTTTTTATGCTTTATCCAAATACGGAAGCCGTTTTTCCGAATTGTATTTACTAAGGATTTTAAAAATTTTTTGAAAAATATTACTTTTTCAAGTTCATGTGTGTGGAAAATTGCTAAAGGCTTTTTGCCAATGTAGCCAAACTAAAAAAGTTCAAGACTATTGCGATGTGTCAAATTAAAGATCTTTTTATGCTTTATCCAAATACGGAAGCCGTTTTTCTGAATTGTATTTACTAAGGATTTTAAAAAATTTTTGAAAAATATTTATTTTTCGGGTTCATGTGAGTGAAAAATTGCTGAAGGATTTTTGCCAATGTAGCCAAACTTAAAAAGTTCAAGACTATTGCGATATGTCAAATTAAAGATCTTTTTATGCTTTATCCAAATACGGAAGCCGTTTTTTCGAATTGTATTTACTAAGGATTTTAAAAAAATTTTTAAAAATATTAATTTTTCGGGTTCATTTGTGTGAAAAATTGCTGAAGGATTTTGGCCAATGTAGCCAAACTAAAAAAGTTCAATACTATTGCGATATGTCAAATTTAAGATCTTTTTATGCCTTATCCAAATACGGAAGCCGTTTTTTTGAATTGTATTTACTAAGGATTTTAAAAATTTTTTGAAAAACATTACTTTTTCAAGTTCATGTGTGTGGAAAATTGCTAAAGGATTTTTGCCAATGTAGCCAAAATAAAAAAAGTTCAAGACTATTGCAATATATCAAATTAAAGCTTTTTTTATGCTCTATCCAAATACGGAAACCGTTTTTCTAAATTGTATTTACTAAGGCTTTTAAAAAATTTTTTAAAAATATTTATTTTTCGGGTTCATGTGTGTGAAAAATTGCTGAAGGATTTTGGCCAATGTAGCCAAACTAAAAAAGTTCAAAACTATTGCGATATATCCAATTAAAGCTTTTTTTATGCTCTATCCAAATATGAAATCCGTTTCTTTGAATTGTATTTACTAAGGATTTTAAAAATTTTTTGAAAAACATTACTTTTTCAAGTTCATGTGAGTGGAAAATTGCTAAAGGATTTTTGCCAATGTAGCCAAACTAAAAAAGTTCAATACTATTGCGGTATATCCAATCAAAGCTTTTTTTATGATCTTTCCAATTATGAAAGCTGTTTCTCTGAATTATATTCACTAAGGATTTTAAATTTTTTTTGAAAAATGTTCCTTTTTCGGGTTCATGTGAGTGAAAAATTGCTGAAGTATTTTGGCCAATGTAGCCAAACTATAAAAGTTCAAGACTATTGCGATACGTCAAATTAAAGATCTTTTTATGCCTTATCCAAATACGGAAGCCGTTTTTTTTAATTGTATTTACTAAGGATTTTAAAATTTTTTTTAAAAATATTTACTTTTCGGGTTCATGTGTGTGAAAAATTGCTGAAGGATTTTGGCCAATGTAGCCAAACTAAAAAAGTTCAAGACTATTGCGATATGTCAAATTAAAGATCTTTTTATGGTTTATCCAAATACGGAAGCCGTTTTTTCGAATTGTATTTACTAAGGATTTTAAAAAAATTTTTAAAAATATTAATTTTTCGGGTTCATGTGTGTGAAAAATTGCTGAAGGATTTTGGCCAATGTAGCCAAACTAAAAAAGTTCAAGACTATTGCGATATATGAAATTAAAGATTTTTTTATGCTCTATGCAAATACGAAAGCCGTTTCCCTGAATTGTATTTACTAAGGATTTTAAAATTTTTTTGAACAAAATATCTAATAATTTTTTGAAAAAAATCTATTTTTCGAGTTCATGTATATGGAAAATTGCTAACACATTTTGGCCAAGGTAGCTAAACTATGAAAGTTCAATACTATTAAGTTTATTCCACTAATGAGTTTTATTCTAATGAGTTTTATTTATTCAATCATTTTTACAGTTTTTAAAAGCTATTTTTTAGGGTGCGATCATACTAGATATAAAATTTTAAAATCCTTAGTGAATACAATTCAGAGAAACGGCTTTCATAATTGGAAAGAGCATAAGAAAAGCTTTGATTGGATATACCGCAATAGTATTGAACTTTTTTAGTTTGGCTACATTGGCAAAAATCCTTCAGCAATTTTTCACTCACATGAACCCGAAAAATAAATATTTTTCAAAAAATTTTTAAAATCCTTAGTAAATACAATTCAGAAAAACGGCTTCCGTATTTGGATAAAGCATAAAAAGATCTTTAATTTGACACATCGCAATAGTCTTGAACTTTTTTAGTTTGGCTACATTGGCAAAAAGCCTTTAGCAATTTTCCACACACATGAACTTGAAAAAGTAATATTTTTCAAAAAATTTTTAAAATCCTTAGTAAATACAATTCAAAGAAACGGCTTTCATATTTGGATAGAGCATAAAAAAAGCTTTAATTGGATATATCGCAATAGTTTTGAACTTTTTTAGTTTGGCTACATTGGCCAAAATCCTTCAGCAATTTTTCACACACATGAACCCGAAAAATTAATATTTTTAAAAATTTTTTTAAAGTCCTTAGTAAATACAATTCGAAAAAACGGCTTCCGTATTTGGATAAACCATAAAAAGATCTTTAATTTGACATATCGCAATAGTCTTGAACTTTTTTAGTTTGGCTACATTGGCCAAAATCCTTCAGCAATTTTTCACACACATGAACCCGAAAAATAAATATTTTTAAAAAAAATTTTAAAATCCTTAGTAAATACAATAAAAAAACGGCTTCCGTATTTGGATAAGGCATAAAAAGATCTTTAATTTGACGTATCGCAATAGTCTTGAACTTTTATAGTTTGGCTACATTGGCCAAAATACTTCAGCAATTTTTCACTCACATGAACCCGAAAAAGGAACATTTTTCAAAAAAAATTTAAGATCCTTAGTGGATACAATTCAGAGAAACAGCTTTCATAATTGGAAAGATCATAAAAAAAGCTTTGATTGGATATACCGCAATAGTATTGAACTTTTTTAGTTTGGCTACATTGGCAAAAATCCTTCAGCAATTTTTCACTCACATGAACCCGAAAAATACATATTTTTCAAAAATTTTTTAAAAGCCTTAGTAAATACAATTTAGAAAAACGGTTTCCGTATTTGGATAGAGCATAAAAAAAGCTTTAATTTGATATATTGCAATAGTCTTGAACTTTTTTATTTTGGCTACATTGGCAAAAATCCTTTAGCAATTTTCCACACACATGAACTTGAAAAAGTAATGTTTTTCAAAAAATTTTTAAAATCCTTAGTAAATACAATTCAAAGAAACGGCTTTCATATTTGGATAGAGCATAAAAAAAGCTTTAATTGGATATATCGCAATAGTTTTGAACTTTTTTAGTTTGGCTACATTGGCCAAAATCCTTCAGCAATTTTTCACACACATGAACCCGAAAAATAAATATTTTTAAAAAATTTTTTAAAAGCCTTAGTAAATACAATTTAGAAAAACGGTTTCCGTATTTGGATAGAGCATAAAAAAAGCATTAATTTGATATATTGCAATAGTCTTGAACTTTTTTACTTTGGCTACATTGGCAAAAATCCTTTAGCAATTTTCCACACACATGAACTTGAAAAAGTAATGTTTTTCAAAAAATTTTTAAAATCCTTAGTAAATACAATTCAAAAAAACGGCTTCCGTATTTGGATAAGGCATAAAAAGATCTTAAATTTGACATATCGCAATAGTATTGAACTTTTTTAGTTTGGCTACATTGGCCAAAATCCTTCAGCAATTTTTCACACAAATGAACCCGAAAAATTAATATTTTTAAAAATTTTTTTAAAATCCTTAGTAAATACAATTCGAAAAAACGGCTTCCGTATTTGGATAAAGCATAAAAAGATCTTTAATTTGACATATCGCAATAGTCTTGAACTTTTTAAGTTTGGCTACATTGGCAAAAATCCTTCAGCAATTTTTCACTCACATGAACCCGAAAAATAAATATTTTTCAAAAATTTTTTAAAATCCTTAGTAAATACAATTCAGAAAAACGGCTTCCGTATTTGGATAAAGCATAAAAAGATCTTTAATTTGACACATCGCAATAGTCTTGAACTTTTTTAGTTTGGCTACATGGGCAAAAAGCCTTTAGCAATTTTCCACACACATGAACTTGAAAAAGTAATATTTTTCAAAAAAATTTTAAAATCCTTAGTAAATACAATTCAGAAAAACGGCTTCCGTATTTGGATAAAGCATAAAAAGATCTTTAATTTGACACATTGCAATAGTCTTGAACTTTTTTAGTTTGGCTACATTGGCAAAAAGCCTTTAGCAATTTTCCACACACATGAAATTGAAAAAGTAATATTTTTCAAAAAATTTTTAAAATCCTTAGTAAATACAATTCAAAGAAACGGCTTTCATATTTGGATAGAGCATAAAAAAAGCTTTAATTGGATATATCGCAATAGTTTTGAACTTTTTCAGTTTGGCTACATTGGCCAAAATCCTTCAGCAATTTTTCACACACATGAACCCGAAAAAAAATATTTTTCAAAAAATTTTTAAAATCCTTAGTAAATACAATTCAAAGAAACGGCTTTCATATTTGGATAGAGCATAAAAAAAGCTTTAATTGGATATATCGCAATAGTTTTGAACTTTTTCAGTTTGGCTACATTGGCCAAAATCCTTCAGCAATTTTTCACACACATGAACCCGAAAAAAAAATATTTTTCAAAAAATTTTTAAAATTCTTAGTAAATACAATTCAGAGAAACGGCTTTCATATTTGGATAGAGCATAAAAAAATCTTTAATTTGATATATCGCAATAGTCTTGAACTTGTTTAGTTTGGCTACATTGACAAAAATCCTTCAGCAATTTTTCACTCACATGAACCCGAAAAAGGAACATTTTTCAAAAAATTTTTAAAATCCTTAGTAAATACAATTGAGAAAAATGGCTTCCAGACTTAGATAGAGCATAGAAAAAGCTTTAATTTGATATATCGTAATAGTCTTGAGCTTTTTTAGTTTGGCTACATTGGCAAAAATCCTTCAGCACTTTTCCACATACATGAACCCGAAAAAGGAATATTTTTCAAAAAAAATTTTAAAATCCTTAGTAAATACAATTCAGAAAAACGACTACCATATTTGGATAGATCATAAAAAAGCAGTGTTGGCTACCGTTACCCTTTCAATACCGTTACCGATTAAAAACCCTTTAATATTGAATACCGTCACCGTTACCAATACCGAAATAAAAATATTTAAATACCGTTACCGATAAAAAAGCATTACCTTTATTCGGATTTTTACCGGTATTATATCGGTTTTGTTTCGGTTGTCCAAATATTACTTTTTTTAAATTTTTTTGCAGACAAAAACGAAGTAATATGTTTTTAATGTTTGTTAAATAAATAAACAAATTTTTGTTCATTGCAAATCGTATTATTTGGACAAAAAAAATAGGGGATCGGTCCAAACATTCGCAATTATATGATAATTTTACAGAAATATTAATTGTTCTGTTTCTTAATTTCTTAAAAAAAAAAAATACAAAAGCGGTTTTCACCCTTCATAGAAAACTTTTGAGGAAATTTCCTTCAAGAAAGTTTTCTACCGATTTTTTCCACTAAAGAGTGAACAACTATTTAAAAAAGTTTTCTCACAATAACATTTTCTATAACCTCAAATTATTTTACATAATTAAAACGTCGAAATAATATTAAACAACGCGATTTTTAATAAAAATATAATTAATAATTTAAGTTTCATTTTAAATTTCGTTTAAAAAGTCTGAAAATATCCCAAAATAATTAAATGCCTCTCTAATCAGCTGTTTTGTTGGTCTAGGAACTTTTATTTTTTTCCATACTTCAACTTACTCAAGCATCAAGTCGAAGAAATTTTCTATGTAGAAAAAAAGAAACCAAGAAAATGAGAAAAACAAGCCACCATGTATTTTGTTGTTGTATCTGTCAAACATTTTTTTGTTTTCTTCAATTCTCCGATTCTTTTCTTGTTTTCTATCAAGGGTGAGAACCGCTAAAATTTTATTAAAAAAAAAATTGAAGAAATCAAAAATTTTCTTTCTGTAAAATTATTGTGCTACTAATTTGGGTTTCTTTGTTTTTTCCCCTTACTGATTTTTTTAACACATTCGCACTTCGGCGTTTTCCTTCTTCCCCCTCCCCCTGGAAATGTATCTATCAATATTTGAGTTTTATGGTTTCTTTTATAAAAGTGTTCAGACTGTTTATCTGAAATCAGCAGGTTTCTCTGCTTAAATCAGCTGATTTATTTGCTGTTTTATCAGCAAATCTGCAGACTCTAACTAGCTTATTCAGACAGATAACACTGCACAACAAAATCAAATTTTTTCCAAAATTACAAGGTCAGACCAAAAAATTTTGAGAGAAGAGACAAAAATAAAATACACGTGTATCGGCGTTTTGAAAGTTTACATCTGGGTTTCATTTTAGGGGGAGGTAAAGTTTCCTCCAAATGCAGATGTTGTATTGTCAATCGTCATTGAATATCGAATGAAGCTTACGTTTAAAGTATATGGTGTGTTCAGCAAATTTATATAAAATGTTACGGAGAACATTTTTGTGGAATATATTAACCCTCTAGCTCCTCACGATAAGGGTCTTTTTTGTCCTTCTTTTCAAAAAGAGCAAAAAACACCATTAAAAAAGGGATTTAAGGGGTTTGAATGTTCCGAAAAAATATTCGCCGTAAAATTTTACTATAAGTCCTTGAATACACCAAAACGGAAAACTCAACCAGAAGGTCAGAAATAAGACACAACAAAAGAGATCTTAGGGTTAATTTCGCATTTATTAAGAAAATCGAGTAAAGCTTACGTTTAAAGTATATGGTGTGTTCAGCAAATTTGTGTAAAATGTTACGGAGAACATTTTTGTAGAATATATTAACCCTCCAACTCCTCAAGATAAGGGTCTTTTTTGTCCTTCTTTTCAAAAAGAGCAAAAAACACCATTAAAACAGAGATTTTAGGGGTTTTAATGTTTCGCAAAAATATCCGCCGTGAAATTTTACTATAAGTCCCTGAACACACCAAAACAGAAAACTCAACAAGAAAGTCAGATATAAGACACAACAAAAGAGAGCTTAGGGTTAATTTCGCATTTATTAAGAAAATCGGGTAAAGCTTACGTTTAAAGTATATGGTGTGTTCAGCAAATTTATGTAAAATATTACGGAGAACATTTTTGTAGAATATGTTAACCCTCTAACTCCTCAAGATAAGGGTATTTTTTGTCTTTCTTTTAAAAAAGAGCAAAGAACGCCACTAAAACAGGGATTTTTGGGGTTAAAATGTACCGCAAAAATATTCGCCGTGAAATTTTACTATAATTCCTTTTCACGGCAAATATTTTTGCGGACCATTTTAACCCCTTAAATAGCGGTTTTAATGGTGTTTTTGCTCTTTTTCAAAAGAAGGACAAGAAAGACCCTTACCTCGAGGAGCTAGAGGGTTAACATATTCTACAAAAATGTTCTCCGTAACATTTTACATAAAATAGCTTTGCACACCATATACTTTAAACGTAAGCTTAACCCGATTTTCTTAATAAATGCGAAATTAACCCTAAGCTCTCTTTTGTTGTGTCTTATTTCTGACTTTCTTGTTAAGTTTTCCGTTTTTGTGTATTCAGGGACTTATAGTAAAATTTCACGGCGCATATTTTTGCGGAACATTCAAACCCCTTAAATCCTTGTTTTAATGGTGTTTTTTGCTCTTTTTGAAAAAATGTTCTCCGTAACATTTTACATAAATTTGCTTAACACACCATATACTTAAAACGTAAGCTTCACTCGATATTCAATGACGATTTACAATACAACATTTGCATTTGGGGGAAACTTCGCCTCCCCCTAAAATGAAACCCAGATGTAAACTTTCAAAACGCCGATACACGTGTATTTTTTTTTTGTCTCTCCTATCAAAATTTTTTGGTCTGACCTTGTAATTTTTTTTTGTGTTGTACAGTGTAATTAGCGTCAGCAAAAATCAGCAGCTTTCTAAATGGCTAAAATCGGAGATTTTTCGCGTGGCCCAAAATGCAGATTTTTCTGCTGATTGGGCAAAGACATCTACTAAGTATAATTTACAAGTAAAAAATTAAAAAATATTTATTAAGTTACAAAATTTTGTGAATATTTTAATTTAATTCTGAGTTATTATGTGTTGAAAATGCACTAAATTTAACAGTTTTTTTCATTTTTTAAATAAATTTTTGATTTTTTACGCGTTTTTAACAAATTTGTGCGTTTTTATCATGTTGGGGAAATTTTATTCATAATACCGGTACGTACCGGTATCGATGTTTCGGTAACGGTATGTCGTTACCGAAATTGTCGAAAGTACCGTTACCTTTACCGTTACCGATATAAAAAATATGTAATACCAATACCGTTACCGATACCGTTATTCGTTTCGGTTGCCAACCCTGTAAAAAAGGCTTTAATTTGATATCTCGCAATAGTCTTGAACTTTTTTAGTTTGGTTACATTGGCCAAAATCCTTCAGCAAATGTTTTATACAACGTTGAACAATTTTTCTTAAATCCAATTTCATAAATTTGGACAAATGCTCGCCATATTTAAATTCAAAATTTAAAACCATTATTTTACCTTTTAGAATTATCGCCAACAGGTTTTATTTGAAATAAAAGCAATTCTTTAATTGAATTTCAAAATTGAATTTATCTTCCTCTGTTACGTCATATTGAATTTAACTTTTGAATTTAACTTCCCGTTGTTACGTAAAATTGAATTTAACTTTTGAATTTAACTTCATGGACTTAAGTTTTTAACAAATTTTATAAGTTTTTTCATTCAAATAAAATGAAAAATCGCCTTAAATCTACTACAAATTTACAATCGAAATATCTCGGGATTTTGAGCTAACTTTTCAAAACGGGGTACACCACTGGATTCTACGACCCAAAATTAGGTTGACGTGTCTCGGCGTTTTGGTGTGTCATTTTCACCTACTTACAGTGTTATTTATACTTGACCCCTTTTAAGAACTTTGCACATGTCGCACAAACTTTGAACATTTGACAACCCCTAGTGAAATTTTATGAGGAAAATTTGTAGAACATTTTAACCCTCTAAATGGACGTTTTATTAGACTTCTGTGTTTAGTTTTTGAAAAAGGACTAAAATGACCCCTTAAAATGGCAGTTAGAGGGTTAAAATGTTCTAAGAAAAGAACCGCCATAAAATTTCACTGAAGACATCACATCATATTTTGAAGCTCTGATGTGTTCTTATTATAGTTTTTTTGACGTTTTCCAAACGCCTTTGATAAAAAAATAAAAACTTCAGTGGGCTATAAAAAAGAAATCCGAACTGACTTTGCAAAACCCTTTGGTGATTTTGTCCATTTGATGGTGTACTTTCATATGGCGTTGCAGCCATTGAGGCTCATTTTTCTTGTTGCACAGTGTTATTAAAGAAAATTCTTTGTGAAACAAAAGCATTTACTTACCTGTTGATGATGTGGCATTACAATTATCTCTTTGTAAAGAGCATTCACTAGAAAAATGTTTGCACTGATGACCATTGGTGGCACATATTTCCACCTGTGTTCTATTGCAGTTATTTAAATTACAATTTGGTCTAACGCTCTGTGAAACACATAAGGGACTTAGTAGAAATGTTAAAACCAATACAAATTCTATAGAAAATTTTATCATTTCGTTAACTTTTTTAATTTCATACAACTTCAGTGTAAATCTGCAAAAATATTTATTTCACTGTGACTTCACTTAAATGGTAAATATTATAAAATATTTCTTGATTTAATGGCCTAGTAGCCTTTTATATAGATTTTTATTATTATTTGCAGTATTATGCAAAGAAACCTATAAAATATTTTTTATATTCTCGTACATATTTCTTGTTCCTTTACATTTGATTGGATTGTTTTGCTGTCAACATATGTCAATTGTATTCGGTTTTCAATATGCAATATTCTTTATTTACACACATTTTTCTTCTGATTCTTTATTTTATTTAACGCATTAAATACCACAGTATGTATTTGTTGTATTCTATTGTGAAGAAGAGACGATTCTTTTAAAAAACCTATAAATATTTTATTTATTTTTTGTTCAAAGAACTCTTTTGATTTCCATATCAATAAACCTGTTAAATATTTGTGGGACAATGAAATAAAATGGCAAATATTTTGAAATAAGTCACCATATAAGAATGAAATATCTTAAAATATGGTTAACTTCCTGATATTGTAACTATAAAAGTGGGTAATAAAGAAAAATGCTAACTAAATGTTTTAATATTTCAATTCGAATATATTGCTTTTTTTTTCTTAATAAAAAAGTGGATTTATTTAATTTATGGAATATTTATCAATAAAAAATAATGTTCCAAAAATTCCTACAATTTGAATGCACCATTATTTAATACCAACTATGGATTATAAATCTGCCTTTCAAATTAATATACAATATAATCACGCCTCGACCGAACCAACTTTAACCTCAAGTTGCCAACACCATAAATGTCTTTCTTGATTATGAATATACTATATATTGAAACAAGAAAGTTATAGTCGGTCAATACCGACCAATATTACCCTACACCCAGTGGCGTATACAGGGGGGGCCCGGGGGCCCGGGCCCCCCGAAATGATTTCACAAATTTCAGGATTTGGTATCAAATAACAAGTACAATATTAAAAAACTTCTTAAGAAAATTCGAAAAACAAGAATCCAAAATTTTTGGAAGAAAATGTTTTTGAAGAAAAATGTTTTGAATCTCAAAATCTGAAACTTTTTTCTTAGAATTTGAAACTTTTCAACTTAAGATTCTAATGAAAAAATATCTTAGAACCTGAAGCCCTATGTACACAAAATAAATGGACCTAATTGTAAGTAAATTGTAGTCAAATATTAAAATGCGTCTTTGTCTTTTAGAAAAATGTGTCAGAACGAGCCTATTTCATCAAAAAAAAAATATCTCAGAATCTAAAACTTTCTATAAGAAAAATGTCTGAGAATCTAAGGCTTTTTCTATAAGAATAATGTCTTAAGATATTAGCCTTTTTCTCAGAATCTAAGACTTTTTCTATAGGAAAAATGTCTCAGAATCTGAGACTTTTTCTATAAAAAATTATTTTCTATATAAAAAATGTTTCAGAATCTGAGAACTTTCCATAGGAATAATGTCTCTGAATCTGAAAAATGACTCAAAATCTGAGATTTTTTCTACAAAAAAAATTTTTAGAATCTGAGGCTTTTCTGTATGAAAAATGTTTTAGAATCTATGAACTTTCTATAGGAATAATGTCTCTGAACCTGAGAATTTTTCTTACAATCTAGAAAAAAATTTTCAGAATCTTATACTTTTTTTACGAAAAATGTCTCAGAATCAACGAATTTTTCTTAGGAAAATTATCTCAAAATCTAAGATTTTGAGACTTTTGAGAGCTGAGACTTTTTGTATAGAAAAATGCTCCAAATCTGAGACTTTTTCTTTTGTAAAAATATATTTTTCTATAAGAATAATGTCTCAGAATCTGAGTATTTTTCTATGGGAAAAATATTTTAGAATCTGAGACTTTTTCTTTAGGAAAATGTCTCAGAATCTGAGGCTTTTTATTTATGAAAAATGTTTCAGAATCTGCCAATTTCCTATAGGCAAAATGTCTCAGAATCTGAGACTTGTTCTAAAGGAAAATGTCTAAGAATTTAAGACTTTTTCTATAGGAAAAGTGTTTAAGCATCTGAGACTTTTGCGATAGGAAAAATGTCTCAGAATCTAAGAAATTTTCTGTTGAAAAAATGTCTGAGAATCTGAGACATTTTCTATAGGAAAAATGTCAAAGAATCTGAGACCTTTTCTATAGGAAAAATGTCGAAGAATCTGAGACATTCTCAGAATTAGAAAATTTTTCTATAGGAAAAATGTCTAAAAATCATAGACTTTTTCTATAGGAAAATTTTCTCAGAATCCGAGAGTTTTTCTTTAGGAAAATGATTTTAGAATCTATGACTTTTTTATATTGTTTTCTTTGTAAAAGGGTCTCAGAATGTGAATTATTTTTCTTATATATTTCAGAATCCCAGATTCTGGGAAAATGTCTTTCAATCGGAGTCTTTTCTTTTGGAAAAGTATTTTATGAATATGTTTATAGAATCATTTTCTAAAGTGACTTTTTCCCGGGAAACATTTTCCTTTGGAAATATGATTTAGAGTCTTTGACGTTTTCTATGATAAAAACTGTCTTAACTGGAAATTGTCATAGAATCTTAGACTTTTCTTTGAAAAAAAATTCAGATTCTGATAATCTTCTTTGTAAGAATCTTTCTGCATCTGATACAATTCACACTATAAAATAGGCTTGTCTCTCAAAAAAATTTAAAATATAAAAAAATTTAAATTTTTTTCCCCCAAAAGTTTTAAACTTACACAAAAATTAAGAATCTGATTGTGTTACATTCAGTTTAATGGTCTTATGATACTTGCTAGTTTTTGTATTTTTTATATTTTGGAGAACAGTGCAAATATATTTTCATAGGAAAACTGACCAAGTTTAAAGAGTATGTGTCTCTTCACAATACAGCAGCAAGCAGCAGACAGCAAAATTTTTACATGTATTTTGTTGTTGCGGCAACGACAAAATGCATGTAAAAATTTTGCTGTCTGCTGCTTGCTGCTGTATTGTGAAGAAACACTATGACAATATCATGAAAAAACATCAAACGTCAAAAAATATACGTGTGTTATCGATAATTTTGCAGTGACTGTCAAAAAAAATATAAAAATTTTCAACTTGAAATTGACATTTCCAAAATAAAATGTTAACAGTGTTGCAAATTTTATTAGTTTGTGCTCGAATGAAGCGGTTTTACATTTGTTTTAAGCGTTTTTTAGCTATTTTGGGCGACTTATTTTGAAAATAAAAGTTGGCAATATTGTTTTTTTGTTTTGTTTTTATTTTATTTTATTGTATTTCTTGTTCTTTCTCGCATTTGTTGTTTCATTCGATCAATCCTAAAAAAATCCGATACAGAATCTAGCAAGTATCATACCACCTTAAGGAAAAGATCAAGAAAAATTCTAAAACATGTGTTGGTATGTAAATTTTTTGTAAAAAAAAAATTGAAAAAAATTTTGGGCCCCACCGAAATAAAATCCTGGATACGCCCCTGCCTACACCAGTGTGTCCCGAAAATGGGTTCCCAGTTCAAACATAGACCGATTAGATCTATCCTTTGTCAAATCTTAAATAAGTATAAAAACACTCACAAACCAAATTTGAGTGAAATAGGCTTCTATATGTTGCCAATAAACCGATTTAAGTGAATATCGGGCGGAATTTTCATATGGGGCCTATGTCCAAAAATAGTCCGACTATATTTATATCAGATATGATCAGATTATTAAATTATGCGTTAAACACACACAAACAAAATGTTAATTAAATGTTTTCTATGATATTTGAGAGGTTTATGTAAATATCGGGAAGGTGGTTTGTATGGGGGCTACAAGAAGAACTGGTCCGATATCTTTAAAATTTGGAATAGTGATTTCAAATTTTAACCTGCCAAATTTTGAATAGATATCTATTATACTACGGTACATGCGCGGGTACAAGGGGGGGGGGGGAAAGGGTAAATCCCCCCCCCCCCCCAGACCAAATTTCGGAAAGAAAAAAAAAGGAAAAAAAAGAAAAAAAGAAAAAAGAGAAGAAAAAAAGAAAGAAGAAAATTTTCTAAAAAATTTTTCGATGGAAAAAAATTTTTCATAGAAGAAAATCTGAAAATTTTAACAAGAATCTGAGCATTTTTTATTTGAAAAAGGTCTCAAAACTTAATTATACGAAAGAGGTTGCAAAAGAATTTTTCTATGGGAAAAAAGTCTCAGAATTTCTGAATTTTAGAATTATTTTAAGGCAGAAGGTCTCAGAATTTGAGTCTTTTTTTATAAAAGAGTCTCAAATTCTGAGACTATTAATTGTTAAAAAATAGTATTAGAACTTAACTTACTGAATTGGTAGAAGTTCGCAAAATTTGAGACTTTTTCTACGGAAATAAGGTCTTAGAATCGAAGACTTTTTTATAGGAATAAGGCTCAGAATCTCAGAAAAATGTCTCAGAATCTCAGACTTTTTCTATAGGAAACAGGTCTCAGAATCTATGACCTTTCTATAAGAAAAAGGTCTTAAAGTTTGAGACCTATTGGAAAAACATTTCCGAATCTGGGACTTTTTCTTTAGGAAAGGGTCACAGAATCTCCGAGTTTTTCTATAGGAAAAGTTTCTTAGAATAGGAAAAGATTTCAGAATCAGAAAAAGGTCTCAGAATCTGTCACTTCTTCTTTAGAGAAAAAGTACCACAGTTTTAATTTTAATAATTAATTTTTTTTTTCTATTTAAGAAAAAGCTCTCAGAATCTGAGACTTTTTCTTTAGGAAAAAGGTCTGAGAATCTGAGCCTTTGTCTTTAGGAATAAGATCTCACAATTTGAAACTTTTTCTTTTCGAAAAAGGTCTCATAATCTGAGACTTTTTCTATTGGAAAAAGGTCGAAAAATCTAAAACTTTTTCTATTGAAAAAAGATCTCAGAATCTAAAATTTTTTTCAGTACGAAACAAATTTAATAATCAGAAACCTCTCTATAGGAAAAATGTCTCAATAATGCTGTAAAATATGAGACGTTTTCTTTAGTAAAATGTCTCAGAATCTGAAACTTTTTCTGTGGAAAAAAAATCTTAGAATCTGAAATTTACGAAACATTTTTCGTAAAGAAAAAGTCTTATATTCTGAGACATTTTTCATAAAAAAAAAAATTTCACGAAAAATGTCTCAAAATCTGATATTTTCTATTTAGGAAGAATTTCTTCTATTATTTTTCTGTACGAAAAAAGTCTCAGATTCTGAGACATTTTTCGTAAAGAATAAGTCTTATATTCTGAGATATTTTCCTATAAAAAAATTTCACGAAAAATGTCTCAAAATCTGATATTTTCTATGTAGGAAGAATTTCTTCTATTAAAAAGTTCTCAGATTTAGACTCTTCTATTGTATACGAAAAATATACAATTTTTTTAAATTTCTTTTAAAAATCTTAAAATTTTTCTATACGAATGAAAAAATTCTTAGATTCTGCGACATTTTTCGTAAAGAAAAGAAAAGTCTTATATTCTGAGACAAGAAAAGTCTTATATTCTGAGACATTTTCCCTATAAAAAATAATTTTTTCACGAAAAATGTCTCAACATCACTTTTTTTGAAAAAAAACGTATCCCTTTTTTGCTTGTCAACAAAGGTGAATTTATGATTTTTTTTTTCGAAGTAAAAAAAAATTTCCCCGCCAAACCCAAAAGCTGTACCCGCCACTGTACGGTTATTAGAGTCACTTGAGAAAAAACTAAAAAGGACTTTTGAATGGAACTAAACATGGACCAATTTTTTTCAATTTAAATAGGCTTCATCCTTGGCTCAAGAGAGGCTTAAATCTCAAATTTCTAGTAAATTTATTAAAAATTTATAATTTTTCATGGTAGCACCCTTAGAAAGTGGAGTAAGGGGGTAGGTATGTTCTGAAATTATGGGTGTGGGGGGGGGGATAATGGCTGGTCGGTCATACATTTTAGGGTGAACCATGTGAGCGCTATGAGCTGA
Source organism: Pegoplata infirma (assembly GCA_963921195.1). Taxonomy (NCBI): domain Eukaryota; kingdom Metazoa; phylum Arthropoda; class Insecta; order Diptera; family Anthomyiidae; genus Pegoplata; species Pegoplata infirma. Next base: position 73,000,339 of record OY992540.1, on the reverse strand, counting down.
TGTTCTAAAAAAATATTTAAAAACAAAAAATGTATGGGGTTGAAGATTGAGGGAAGGTATATTCAGAGAAAATGTTATTATTAAAATAAATTGGTGGCCGGTCATACATTTAACTCGTCTAGGGGAACCCTGGGAGAGTTAGAGCGGTGGAAGCAAATTTCATGAAAATGTCATTTTGGGAGCCCCCTTAAGGAGTGGAGATAGGGAGTAGGTTTGTTCAGAAAACATGTTGGGGTGTAAAAATTAATGGTGATCAGCCTTACATTGCACTCCTCTAGGAGCGAATCCGAGAGTGAATTTTCGTGTAATTTGTTTGCCCCATAATTGCCTCGGAGTCCCTTCTAGAGGGGTGCAATATATGGCCGATCCCAAATAATTCTTACACTCCAACATTTTTTCTGAACAAAAAGACTCCCTTTCTCCACTCCTTAAAGGGGCTCCCATACAAAATTAAATTTTTATGCAATTTGCTCCCACCGCTCTAACTGCCCCACGGTTGCCCCTATGCGAGCCAAATGTATGACCGACCTCTAATATTTTTTCAATACCAACCTTTTCTCTAAACATACCTCCCCTCAATCTTCAACGGTTAAGGTGGTCCACATACATTTTTTTATTTAAAATTTTGTTTTTTAGGACATCAGCTCATAGCGCTCCAATGGTTCCCCCTAGGGGGGTAACCGTTGGACAGCTGCACTACCGGGGGAATACCCCCGCACTACCGGGGGTATTCCCCCGGTAGTGCGGCAGCTGACAGCCGATTTTGGAATATTTTTTGCATTATTATTAAAAAAAAAAACTTTTATAAATGATTTTAAACTTTTCAAAATTTTGCAAGTTTGGAAGGTCCTTGAGTATGTACACTAGGGCGTATCAATAAAAACGCTTGTTTCGATTTTTGCAACTTTTTTTTGAGTTCATCACGACCTTCCAAAAATCTGAAAAGAAACCCCAAAAATCGTTCGTACTCCGCTTCAAGGCTAGGTCAAAACATGGACCGATGTTTTCCAATTTCAATCAGAGAAAAAAAAATTAAAATTAAAGTTCGCTATTGATTAAATTCAATTTTGAATTTTCAAAAAATTCAAGAAAGAATTTTAAATAAAATTCTTAAAAATTTTATTTAAAATTCATAATTTTATTAATAGACAAAAAGAATTTTATTTTCATACAAACAAATATATTTATTAGAGTTAATTTTGAAAATTTGATCAGCGGGTATCATAATTTTTTTTGAAGGATTTAGGGGAACTAAAATGAATGGCGGTATTTTTTTGAAAAAAAAATCGCTCCGTGGTTAAACGCATCTGAAAACGCGAATTTTGAGCTGATTTTTCCGCAGAGCAAAAACGACTGAATGTATCGCTAATCAGATTTCAACAGTCGATTCTACAGCAAAAAATAATACAATGGTCGTTTTTCAAACTCTTAAAAAAAGTTCCAAAAACCCACCACAGAGGGCGGATATACAAGGTTTTTCCATTTTATTTTTTAAATTAATTTTTTAAATATGCACAATTAAAGGGCATTTTCAGCCTAACAACATGGTACCAAATTTTCCGTTCTATCACAACGTGTTAAAAAGTAATAAGCTCTCAAAAATGGTCAAAAATAAGTTTTTTGAGAAATTTGACCTCAATTTTTCGAAAACATGACGTGATAGAAAAATTTGAAAACCAGATTCAGAATCAGCATTGAAATGTTAACCGAAGACAAGTTTTATGATCGCAGAATATCATCCAAAAACATCCGAAAAAAATGCTCTCAATAATGAACAAAAATGCGTTTTTGTGAACTTTGATCTCAATTATCTCAAAAACCTGACGTTACGGAACATTTTGGAAACCAGATTTGGAATCAGCATTGAGAGGAAAATCGAAAACGAGTGTCCAGACAAATTTTCAAATTTCGGTCAGTGTTTTACAATTTTGCCATTAGAAAAAAACTTTGAAGCCTTGTAACTTTTTAATGTGTGGTGATAGAAATATGCTTTTTGTACCAGTTTTCTTTGTTAAAACTGCCTCTTTATGGCGCATGATTAAAAAAATAATTTAAATTAAAAAAAATCGATTTTCCCGCCCCCCGCTGTCGGTTATTGGATCTTTTTTTAAGAGTTCAAAAAACTGCTATTGTATTCATTTTTGCTGTAGAATCGACTGGTAAAATCAGATTTCCAATACATTCAGCCGGTTTTACTCTGCAGAAAAATCAGCTCAAAATCCGCGTTTCCAGATGCTTTGAACAACCCCAAGGAGTGAAAATTTTTCCAAAAAAATACCGGCATTATTTTTAGCTCCCCTAAATCCTTTAAAAAAATAAAATGATATAGTGAAAATCACTCTGGTTCCCGTTCTAATAAATTGTTTGGCGGAAAAGGTATTATGGTAGGGGAATAGTGGTCGATTTTTCTTAATTTTTTAAGTCCCTAAGTTTGAGATGGGTCTAATAATAAAAACACGTCTTTAATTGTCTTGATCTTGGTAGGACACCTTCCTTGTAAGTATATAGTATATGTTTGCATTTATATACTACATATATACTTTTAGACACCTGCATGTATCTTTGTATACAAATAAACAATTTTAGAATTTTTAGCAATATCCGTTTTAAGTCCTGCTTATTTTTTTTATTCATGCAAAACGGCGCCGTTGTGGATTTTTTTTCTGTTGTTGTTGTGTCAAACTCAATCTGTTTTATTTTCCTGTCTTTACAAAATTTTTTGTTGAAAAAATCTCCATTTTATTCACTAAACATACCTTTTTACAAAAGAGAGAGAAAAAAAAGTGTGAAAGGGAATTGTATTGATAAAAGTGGGAAAATTGTTTGTAAACATATGATGATGTCTCATTCGTTACACACATATGAATGAAAATATTTGTGTGTGTATGTGTTGATGAATTTTCATGCAAAACATATTGTGCAAAATATCGTTGTCGTATATCTAAACATCTGCATATGATTTTGTCTTATTTTTCAATTTACTCTGGCTGGAGTTTTTTACATTGGATGTATGTTTGTGTGTGTGTGCACAACTCAATATGAGTGTTTCTTTGTCTGTGTTGTGTATTTTTTGTGTCAATATGTTGTTACCGAAACAGTTTTTTTTTTTGCCTGTTACACCTTTTTTCATATAAACTCAAATTTAAGCGTTTATTCACACTCGTGTGTTTTTTTTAGGATTAGGATTTTATTTTTTTTTGTTAAATATCATGGATTTTTCATTGACTTTATGACATTTTTATGTCATCATAATATTAGGCTTTAGGTAAACAAAAGCATCATACTACAAACTAATGTATGTATGGGAATGAATATTCATTCTCCTGTCTACAGTATTATTGAATTAAACAAGAAAAAAAAAATCAATATTGAAATAATTTTTCAGTGTTTGGATATTTTTTGTTATGCCCTTCACTTGGTGAACAGGGCTGTCTTAAGGAATGTCCGGGCCCTTGGGAACACAAGCATCCTGGAATGCAAAAAAGTTGGATTGCAAAAAAAACGTCGTGGGATTAAAGACTTTTTGTATTAGAAAAATCTGAAACTTTTTCGAAAGGAAAAATCTCAGAATCTGAAATTGTTTCTATAGGAAAAAGTCTCAGAATCTGAGAATTTTCAGTAGAAAAATTGTCTCAGAATCTGAGACTTTTTCTATGGCAAAAATGTCTCAGAATCTAAGACTTTTTCTATAAGAAAAATGTCTCAGAATCTAAGACTTTTTCTATAAGAAAAATGTCTCAGAATCTAAGACTTTTTCTATAAGAAAAATGTCTCAGAATCAAAGACTTTTTCTATAAAAAACTGTCCCAGAATCTGAGACTTTTTCTATAAGAAAAATGTCTCTGAATCTGACACTTTTTCTATAAGAAAAATGTTTGAGAGTCTGATACTTTTTCGATTAGAAAAATGTCTCAGAATCTGAGGCTTTTTCTATAAGAAAAATGTTTAAGAATCTTAAACCTTTTCTATACGAAAAATGTTTTAGAATCAGAGACTTTTTCTATAAGAAAAATGTCTCAGAATCTGAGACTTTTTCTATAAGAAAAATGTCTCAGAATCTGAGACTTTTTCTATAAGAAAAATGTCTCAGAATCTGATACTTTTTCTATAAGAAAAATGTCTCAGAATCTGAGACTTTTTCTATAAGAAAAATGTCTCAGAATCTGAGACTTTTTCTATAAGAAAAATGTCTCAGAATCTGAGACTTTTTCTATAAGAAAAATGTCTCAGAATCTGAGACTTTTTCTATAAGAAAAATGTCTCAGAATCTGAGACTTTTTCTATAAGAAAAATGTCTCAGAATCTGAGACTTTTTCTATAAGAAAAATGTCTCAGAATCTGAGACTTTTTCTATAAGAAAAATGTCTCAGAATCTGAGACTTTTTCTATAAGAAAAATGTCTCAGAATCTGAGACTTTTTCTATAAGAAAAATGTCTCAGAATCTGAGACTTTTTCTATAAGAAAAATGTCTCAGAATCTGAGACTTTTTCTATAAGAAAAATGTCTCAGAATCTGAGACTTTTTCTATAAGAAAAATGTCTCAGAATCTGAGACTTTTTCTATAAGAAAAATGTCTCAGAATCTGAGACTTTTTCTATAAGAAAAATGTCTCAGAATCTGAGACTTTTTCTATAAGAAAAATGTCTCAGAATCTGATACTTTTTCTATAAGAAAAATGTCTCAGAATCTGAGACTTTTTCTATAAGAAAAATGTCTCAGAATCTGAGACTTTTTCTATAAGAAAAATGTCTCAGAATCTGAGACTTTTTCTATAAGAAAAATGTCTCAGAATCTGAGACTTTTTCTGTAAGAAAAATGTCTCAGAATCTGAGACTTTTTCTATAAGAAAAATGTCTCAGAATCTGAGACTTTTTCTATAAGAAAAATGTCTCAGAATCTGAGACTTTTTCTATAAGAAAAATGTCTCAGAATCTGAGACTTTTTCTATAAGAAAAATGTCTCAGAATCTGAGACTTTTTCTATAAGAAAAATGTCTCAGAATCTGAGACTTCTTCTATAAGAAAAATGTCTCAGAATCTGAGACTTTTTCTATAAGAAAAATGTCTCAGAATCTGAGACTTTTTCTATAAGAAAAATGTCTCAGAATCTGAGACTTTTTTTATAAGAAAAATGTCTCAGAATCTGAGACTTTTTTTATAAGAAAAATGTCTCAGAATCTGAGACTTTTTCTATAAGAAAAATGTCTCAGAATCTGAGACTTTTTCTATAAGAAAAATGTCTCAGAATCTGAGACTTTTTCTATAAGAAAAATGTCTCAGAATCTGAGACTTTTTCTATAAGAAAAATGTCTCAGAATCTGAGACTTTTTCTATAAGAAAAATGTCTCAGAATCTGAGACTTTTTCTATAAGAAAAATGTTTCAGAATCTGAGACTTTTTCTATAAGAAAAATGTCTCAGAATCTGAGACTTTTTCTATAAGAAAAATGTCTCAGAATCTGAGACTTTTTCTATAAGAAAAATGTCTCAGAATCTGAGACTTTTTCTATAAGAAAAATGTCTCAGAATCTGAGACTTTTTCTATAAGAAAAATGTCTCAGAATCTGAGACTTTTTCTATAAGAAAAATGTCTCAGAATCTGAGACTTTTTCTATAAGAAAAATGTCTCAGAATCTGAGACTTTTTCTATAAGAAAAATGTCTCAGAATCTGAGACTTTTTCTATAAGAAAAATGTCACAGAAAATGAGACCTTTTCTATAAGAAAAATGTCTCAGAATCTGAGACTTTTTCTATAAGAAAATGTCTCAGAATCTGAGACTTTTTCTATAAGAAAATGTCTCAGAATCTGAGACTTTTTCTATAAGAAAATGTCTCAGAATCTGAGACTTTTTCTATAAGAAAAATGTCTCAGAATCTGAGACTTTTTCTATAAGAAAAATGTCTCAGAATCTGAGACTTTTTTTATAAGAAAAATGTCTCAGAATCTGAGACTTTTTTTATAAGAAAAATGTCTCAGAATCTTAGCCTTTTTTTATAAGAAAAATGTCTCAGAATCTGAGACTTTTTTTATAAGAAAAATGTCTCAGATTCTGAGACTTTTTTTATAAGAAAAATGTCTCAGAATCTGAGACTTTTTTTATAAGAAAAATGTCTCAGAATCTGAGACTTTTTTTATAAGAAAAATGTCTCAGAATCTGAGACTTTTTTTATAAGAAAAATGTCTCAGAATCTGAGACTTTTTTTATAAGAAAAATGTCTCAGAATCTGAGACTTTTTTTATAAGAAAAATGTCTCAGAATCTGAGACTTTTTTTATAAGAAAAATGTCTCAGAATCTGAGACTTTTTTTATAAGAAAAATGTCTCAGAATCTGAGACTTTTTTTATAAGAAAAATGTCTCAGAATCTGAGACTTTTTTATAAGAAAAATGTCTCAGAATCTGAGACTTTTTTATAAGAAAAATGTCTCAGAATCTGAGACTTTTTTATAAGAAAAATGTCTCAGAATCTGAGACTTTTTTATAAGAAAAATGTCTCAGAATCTGAGACTTTTTTATAAGAAAAATGTCTCAGAATCTGAGACTTTTTTATAAGAAAAATGTCTCAGAATCTGAGACTTTTCTATAAGAAAAATGTCTCAAAATGTGAGACTTTTCTCAGATAAATGTCTCAGAATCCCCATATTCACCTAATACCCTCAAAATTCATAAAAATAGAAATATTTGAAATAAATTTTAGTTTTAGGTGTTAAACGTGACCATTTTTGGACTTTTCAGCAAAACTCTGGTAATGGGTAGTGATTATATAACACATTACCAGGTAATGTTTATACCTTATTTTTAGCATTATTTTAGGATGTGTTACCAAACATTTGTTCCACAACGTATTACTTTAAAGTGAAAAATAATGCATTACTAATAATTTGCTACGTAATGCATGATTATTGGAAAAAATGTATTTCATATTTATTATTTCTAAACATTAAATCATGGATGACTTATATTTGGTTACATTATGTATTATTTCAAAGTTTGAAATAATGCATTATTTATAATTGGATGCATAATGCATTACAATAACATAAAAAATAATTATTTTATAAAAAAATGCATAAGTTTAAACTAGAGATGGGCTCACGACAGAAAATTTCTAACGACACACACTCACGAGCATATTTTATCTACTTACACTCACTTACAATCACGTGAGTAAATTTAATACAAAATTACTTTTTCACTACTCGTAACACCTTATATATTATCTTCTGGTATGCTATATTATTTCATTTCTCGTAACCTATAAAATATCATATATTTTACACCTTACTTGTATTCTTCGTTATAAATTTATGACTTATTTTATACCTTACTGGTATTCTTTGTGATAATGTGGATGCATTACTTTGAGTCTCATCGCCTGTTAAAATCATCAATGCAGCAATGTATAAAATAAGAGATCCTATACCTTATTTTATACCTTATTTGGTAATCTAAGTTTCGCTGGGTAACTTTTCAGTTAAAATTTTTCATAAGGTGGTTTATTTTTCGTCGACTTCGTTTTTTTTTCAATTTATGTGAATAATGTTACTTTACCATTGAAATATTTTACTCTGCGTATGGTTTATATACCCTTTTATTTTCACTGCCATATAAATATTTTTAAAAGAATAATGGTACTTACTTGTATGTATGCGTAAGGTTATTGGATGAATGTTTCAGTTTACGTAAATGCAAAGGGTTCTTGATTTTTGTTTGGATTGTTTATTTATTAAATTGTAAATATGCATACAAGAGTTGTTCGAGGAATACAAACCCAAAAAATTAAAATATTTGCTTATGGATTGAAATTCGAAATTTTAACTATTTTAAAATAAATTGGCCGAGCAATGAAAAAAAATAGTTCTAGGCCGCTGTTCCAAAAAAAGTAATAAAAAATGTGTAAATGAAAACTTCCGAATTTTTTTGGTGTTCTAGATTTCACATCCGATTTTTTTTTTTTTCGTTGTATTTCACATAAGTAAAATTTGGTGAAAGTAAAACGAATGCGCTTTTTTCCTTATGAATTTTTAAATTTTAATTATTCGATTTTAACTTCGAATGAAAACGTGATCAACACAACAATAAACTTGATTTCATGTGATTCGGAAATTTTCATGTGAATTGAAAAGTTGTGAATGACAGAACAGAGGCCCTAATCTTGTTTAACTTATATAATAATAGCTGTGGCGTATGATTAACATCAAATGAAAAAAAAATATCACTCATACGTATTCGTATATTCATTTTCTATGCAAATAAGCAATAATTACACAAACAAACAAGAACTATATCGTTGTGAAAAGATTTTTTTTGTCTTTAAGGAAAGTTTGGAAGTTAAAGAAATCAAAAATGTCGGTCTGACCAGTAAAGAATAATAAGATTTTCATGATGAAATATGATTAATGAATGTATCTGAGCAGATCTCGAAATTGCAAACAAATCTCGGATCTTAAAGATATGCTAAGTTTTTTATTACATACAATTATTGTAATCAGAACTTAACTGATCATATCTACTTAATCAATTTTGTACAAGGGCCATGCTTCCAACTTTTTTTTTTTGCAGCTCTCAATAATTATCCAACCACCCACCAATGCATGCCATAACTGTAAGTCTTTGATATTCGAATATATTGTCATCATCATGTACTTACTCATTCTTGTATGCCAGAAATAACATTGTTATTATTTTATTAAAAATGTCGTTAATTGTTTGAGTTAAATTTTTTTTTATTTCGTCCTGATAACTTCATGAATATGTTGTTATTGTTAAAAAAAAAGAAATTGTATGATAACAAGGTAATCAATGTCATTCCACGGTATCAGAAAAGATTATATTATATTTAAATTTAGATTGAAAATATATTAACAACATTATAAATGTCTTTTAAAGGAGAATGAATAATAAAGAAAAAAAAAAATAAATTTCGATACATTTTATTTCGAAATTTCATATCGAGGGCCTATATTCAAAACCCTCTATCTAAAAAGCACTACTTTTCAGGACATACAACTTTCAAAGGTGCTGATTTTAAGACAAAAATAATTTTTTTTACCGAATTCATCTCAAAAGTTGACAAACTTTTGAGTATGTTATGTAAAAATTAGTAAAAAAATTCAAAAACGCGATTTTGTTCCACAGATGCTGATCAGCATTGCGATTTTTAAGAATTAAATTTTTGTTTCATAATGTACACAAGAAATCCAAATTTTGAGCCATATTTTTCAAAAAAGCCAAACAAGAGTTTTCAGAAAAAATTAATATCAGTGGACAAAAATGTTCAGTATGCAAAACTTATTGTTAGTATGAAAACATGTAATGCATGATGAAATTATGCAAAAAAAAAATGTTATTTGAAAAGATATAGGGTTTTTGCATTCAAAAAAATTAATTGTGTTCGAGATAGAGAACACCAAAAATGCAAATAAAATAGCAACAAAAAATATTTTTGTTCTGAATTTTACACCTTAGATGAGGGCCGTTTTTCTGAATATTTTGCCATCAAAAAGTAATTTTCGTGAAAATGGAACAGAGAGGGGTTTGAATATAGGCCTTCGATATTAAAACATAATATAAGACTTCATTGATATACAGGCGCGGTTTAAGCTTTTCGGTTAGGTGAGGTTTTTTATATCAAATGATTTGTATCAGTAATAAGACCCTTTTTAGGTTATTTTCTTTGTATTTAAACATTTTTTTATTAGATTTCAAATGAAACTGTTTATATTAAAATAATTTCATAAAATTTTGTTGTTCTTCGACCTTTTTATTAATATAATTAACAGTGAATAATCATGGTCGAGGTCTTTCTTTAACTTGAAAATCTTCTTTATTTCATTCCTCCAATATATCGTTATTCATTGAATAACATCCTCAGGGGCAGTACACAAATTTTAATAAGCTAGTGCGTTGCTGTTGCTGCTATCGTCGAGTACTATTATGACTACGAGAGCAGCAACAGCAACGCACTAGCTTATAAGAATTTTTGTACTCTCCCCTGAGGATTTTATTCAATGAATAACGAAATATTGGAGGAATGATATAAAGAAGATTTTTAAATAAAAGAAAGACCTCGAGCTTGATTACTTACTATTAATTATAATAATTTCATATTTTAAATATTTGTTTTTATAGACACATGATGAAATTCTAACTCATTCTCAATGACAATAAATTTATGTATTTCTTATTACTGAGAGGTTATCGTTCTATTTTTTACTTTTGACAGATTTATTTTGGCATTGTTGCCAACCCTTTGTACACTCAAAAAAATATGTCATTAACTGTTTGTAGTTTATTTAAAAAGTTTTACACACAGAAAACAGATTCAGTTGTTGCAACTGAATTGTTTGCCAACTGAATTTTTGCGGTTGCACCAACTATCACAAAATTCAGTTGCCTCTACTACCAATTCAGTTGTCTCTACCGGTAAATATCTGTCATAAGAACCGAATATTTTTATGTTAAAATTGAAATTAGTTAGAGTGATCGAATTTTAAAAAGCGTTATATAGTTGCACCAATCAATATTTTTTTTAACTGTTTCTTTTGAAATAAAATTTTTAATTTTTTTTTCAAGCAATTTTATCAATTTATTTAATTGTAAAAATTTTACAATTTAAAAAGTGAAATAAATAGAAAAAATAAATTAAAACTTATAATTCTGATAGAAAAAATTTAAAATCTAAGAATTTTTCTAAAAAAAATTGTCTTAGAATCTGTGAGTCTTTCTAGAGCAAAAATAACTCGAAGTCAAAATGTATCTCTTAAGAAAAACTGTTAATGAAAATTTGGAAAAAATAAATCAGACTTCTAGAATTTTTTTCATAGAAACATATCTCAGAATCCGAGGATTTTTCTACAGAAAAAATGTCTCAGAATCTGTAAAAGAATATCTCAGAAAATATAATAGAATATCTTCTTAAGAAAAAATGTAGAAGTATATGATATTTTTTCCTATTGAAAAAGTCGAAGATGAAATTTTTTCTATAGGTTATGAGAAATTTTTCCTACAGAAAAGGTCTCAGATTTTGAGGCATTTCCCTATAGAAAACGTCTCAGATATTGAGTCATTTTTCTAATGGAAAATTTATCCGATTCTTAGAATAGTTTTGAGTGAACCTTTGTTAATTTCAATATTCTGGCAATTATAAATCTTAAATTTGTTACCACTCTCTGGACATTTTTGACTCCAAGGATTTCTTGAAAACTGTTCCATAGGTTTTTATTGTTGGCTCAAAATTGATTTTATTGTCAACTTCTGGGTTAAATATCATCTTTAGCACACACAGAAACAAATTTGCCATATCCAACTGAAATTCAGTTGATGCAACAAAAATTCGGTTGATGCATTTGTGTTAAGGTTAAAACAACTAAATATTGGTAGTTACAACTAAATTTTGTTAATACAACTGTCTTTTAATGGAAACAACTAAAAAAATCGTATGCCTCAGCGAAATTTAGTAGCACCAACCGAATTTTGAGTTGATACAACTGAAATATTCAGTTGGAAATTTATTTTTCTCTGTGCGTCTGCATTAACGTTGCGTGTGTAAATATCTAAAATAAGATTTATTTATTTAAATTGTTTGTATTTCGGTAATGGTATCGACTTACCGTCAAAATTTGTAACATTTTTTACGGAATTTTACATGAGATTTATTTTAAAATTTAAAAAACGTCTGAACACAATAAAATTTTTCTTCAAACTAATTACTATTTTCATTTTTTTGACATTTTAGTTTTGTAATCGAAATGAAATCCCAACGACCAATTATTAGTTAAGAATACTAATACAAATTTATAATTTAGTATAATTTTTCAAAAATATTTTTTTTTTTGAAAATTTGGTTAAGTTAACCAACATTTTCAGCTGTGGATACTATTACCTAATGTTTTTGGAATTTATTTATTTAAACAAATGATTATTGGTTGCGAGGGAAAATAAAGACCAAAAGAAACGGTTGTACTTACTAAATATTTTTCAAAAACTTTTTTAGTTTTTAGTTTGGGTATATTTACCAAATTATTAGTTGTTGATACATCCTTTCGGTCACGATTGATTGTTAATTATTACTGCTGTTATTTATTTGGTATGGTGATAAAAAATTTACAATAACAACTAAAAATTTGTAATATTTATCAAAATTCCGTTCTCATAATGGAATTCCAACTAAACATTTTTCTGTGTGTACGTTTTGTCGTTTTAAAAAAAAAACATTTGTTTAACGTTCAGTTTTTTAAATGACTATTTCTGATCTTTGTTTCAAAAATAACACACTCAAAAATAAAGACTTTCATTAACATTTAATTTTTAAAGTCATTTATTTTTGTTCTATAAGTAAAAACTACTGATCATTCTTTAAAATTTTAAATGATTTGTGAAAGTAATTTTTTTAAATTAGGTAGGTTATTTTTTAAAACATGTTTGTATCAAGTGACTTTGGAACGATGGGTAGAGTGTCTGACCAGAATGTAGTTGATTGCGGGATCAATTCCTTAAAATTTTATTAAAAATTAAAAAAAAAAAAAATATTTGCATAGAAAATTGTAAAAAATAACCTACGAAATCATTAATTTTTAATGTTTTCGTAAGTTATTTTTTTGGAATTTGTTGGTAAAGATAACAGAACTTTCATTAATTTTTAATGTTTTCGTGGGTTATTTTTTTTCGAATTTGTTGTTAAAAAAGAATGAAAGAAACGATATTTTTTAATGTTTATTGTTATTTATTTTAGAAAACCTTGTTAACAGTAAAAAATAATTGTTGATGTTTATTAAAACAAATGAATAATTTCAGGTATGGTTTTCAATTGTTTATTCACTGGTCTTAAATGTGTTTTGCATTTGTTTTTGTCTACAAAATATTTTGAGTGTAGGACATTTCAAGTCTTGAAAATAAATTATTGTAATATTTTAAAACTTATAACGCAAAATTTGGTCAAATTAATTTGAACCAAATCAAATAAGTTGAACCACTGGAACCCTATTTTCGGAACCCGTTCTGAAATTTTTAATTTTTTAAAAAGGAAATTTATCAAAAATCCGAGCACATTTTTTTTTTTAATTTTTTTTAAATTTTAGATGTAATTCGTAATTTTTTAGAAAATTGCATTGGAATACTGGATTTTATAAAAATTCAGTAATACTCTTGCATTTTATTGTGTCAACATCGCGTATGAGCAACGAAAATTCATTGGTTTCGAAAATATTTGTTACTCATACGCGGTGTTGACACAATAAAATGCAAGAGAATTACTGAATTTTTATGAAATCCAATATTCCAATGCGATGTTCTCGAAAAATACGAAAAATGCCCTGCTGCTTTTTTTGTGTGGATAGATAAACATCTAAACTTTTTTAAAAAAAAATAATAAAAAACAAGTGAGAGTGGTAAATTCGGCTGTGCCGAATCTTTTATACCCTCCAAAATGTAAACAAAACAAAATAAAAAAAATCTTTTTTTGGTGTGGGGGGGGTGGTTTGGGGGTTTGGTGGGAGTCATTGGGGGACATCTTCCCCTTGCGATAAATGTTATCAAATGGATTTATTATGATTCATGCAATTATTTAATCCAATTAATCATTATTAAAATACATTTTTTTAAATCCACGGCCACGAAAGGGGCGGGTCAAACTTTATTTTTATTTTTTTAACATGATAATGTTTTTAGGCTGGTGTCTAATTTTAAAAAAGTTGTAGGACGCCACCTCAGTTTAACTATATAAGCTAACAATTAACGAAAAAGAAAACAAGAATTACTATTTTCATTTTCTTAAAACCAAAAATTTTAATAACTTGGGTTTGTAACTTGGATAATAATAAACCTCGTGGTGAATAAAACCGTTTTTCACCAGCTGGTGAATAAAAAGTAACATAATTATTTTTCAACAAAAAAAAAAAATTTTTTTCAATATTTTTTTTCATCAAATTTTTTTTTTTCATAAATTTTTTTCAAGGTTGGTTACCGAAACGAATAACGGTAAGGGTAACGGTAACGGTATATAATTTTTATTTATTTCGGTAAAGGTAACGGTAAGTGTTTTCAAATCGTTTCGGTAACGGTATGTACCGGTACCAAACCAACCAAACCGGTACGTACCGGTATTAATCATTTAGTTAAAAATTTGAAAAAAGATAGAACTGAAAGCTAAAAATATTTTATAGACCCAAAAACCAGTATAGATTTGCTATGATTATTATTTTTGTCATTCATTTTATGATAATTTGCAAATTATAAATTTAAAATTATGTTAGCAATTTGATTTTATTTTTTGTTCGTTAAAATCCCTTAAAACAGGTAAAATTTTGAATACCGGTACAATACCGGTAACTTCTAATAATTATAACGGTAACGGTAAGGGTAACGGTATTTTAAAAATATTTTTAGCGGTATCGGTAAAGGTAACGGTATTCCATTTGAAAGGGTTTTGAATCGGTAACGGTATAATAAGTGTAACGGTAACCAACCATGATTTTTTTCCATCATTTTTTTTTTCATCAAACTTTTTTTTCATCAAACTTTTTTTCATCAAATTTTTTTTTCATAATTTTTTTTTTTCATCAAACTTTTTTTTCCATAATTTTTTTTTCATCATTTTTTTCATCAAATTATTTTTTTTCATCAAATTTTTTTTTTCATAATTTTTTTGGTTTTTTCATAAAATTTTTTTTTATCAATTTTTTTTTCATAAATTTTTTTTTTTCATCAAATTTTTTTTTTCATCAAAATTTTTTTTTCATAATTTTTTTTTATCATAGTTTTTTCATCAATTTTTTCCATCAAATTTTTTTATCAAATTTTTTATTATCAATTTTTTTCTCACTAAAAATTTTTTTTTTGATATTTTTTTTCATCAATTTTTTTTACATCAAAAATTTTTCATCAAAAAAAAAATCATTAAAAACTTTTTTTCATCAAATTTTTCTTTCAACAAAAATTTTGGGTTCATTTTGTTTTTCGTGAAAAAAAAATCATTTTTGTTTTACCAAAACTACCAAGTCTAAGCTTTTCGCATAAAAATTTTCCATTTGTTTATCAAATGTACATAAAACAATTGAGAGTGGTATATTCTTTGGTGCCGAATCTATTATACTCTCCAAAATGTAAAAACACCTTTTTGCACTTATTTTTGCATTCACTTACGATATGTTTTTTGGTTTTTTAATGGGGTCCTCGACTGATATTTCAATTCGTTTTGTATAGAATAGCAAAGTAATATAATATTTTTTTTTCTAAAAAAACTTTGCTTTGGCAAGTACACCCAAATATTCCGCAAGGCATTATCATGATTTAATGTTTTGGGCAAGAGTACAAAATTCGAAGGCTTTTTTTTATCTGTTGAGTCCACATAAAGGCGTTTGAGCTTCCTCCGACATTAAAATGTTGCATTTTCTTAAAAAAAGTACAAAAAATCCTGCAAAAAATACCGTTTCGATCACTGATCAATAATATATATACTTTATGGGGTCCTAGACCGATATTTCGATGCGTTACACACGGAATGACAAAGTGATGGATTTTTGATAAATTTAATTTACCAAATTTTCTTATATATAATTTGTTGCAATTTGTGCTGTTTTAATTTTTATAGATAAAACGATCTCTTCCCACTAGTGGAAGCCATAGGTATTTTTGAAAAAAAAAAAACGTAAGGTTTCTTTTAAGAACAAATAAAAAATATATTAAAAAGTGTTGTTTTTTATTTAAGTCAAAAAACAATTAGATTTTGAAAAAAAAATCGTTCAAATTTTATATTAATTTATATTTAACAGATTGAAGAAAATACTTGAAAAGTTACATGTATCCGACAAAGGCACTTGATCACAAAAACGGCAAAATTTGAACACTATATCCTAGCGTTTTTTTTTCCAATCTCGATTAAAATTGGTATTGTAAGTACTCCTTTTTTTATTCTTTTAGAATCCAATCAAAATTTGCCTGAAAACTGGACAAAATCTTAAGTAAGTGGACATTAAATAAAAATGTTTTAAAGACCTTTCTAAACGGGAAATTTTGATATTTGGTTGATAGTTCGTATTGGGTAAAATACTAACTACTTTAGTCGTGATATTTCTGATTTCAAAATATTTTTTCTTAAGAAAAATTTTCAGACTCATAAATATTTCTGCTTTAAAATAACACTACTCTTCACGGTTTTTGCGCAGACATTTTGAATACATTTTCTAAAGTATTTTGGCCTACTTAAGACGAATCTGTCATCAAAAAAGCCTTCTCCAGATATAGGCATTTTCCTTTTTTGTGGACAAAGCCCTCAAAACAGACAAATTTTTTAATATTGGAAAAGTGTATGTTATAGTTATTCATATTTTTTTTTTATTCCAATTCCCAATAAAACTACATAAATTTTGCAAGAAATCCGGACTCGATACGATCAAGGATACAATCAGGACATTATAAGGAGTTCAAAATGTCCTTTTTTTGGTTATGTCCTTATAAGTATCTGAATTTTGCAAAAAAAAACTTCCTATTCGAAGCAGATATGTAAAGTAGAACCTGGGGTTAAAATCCAAAATAAAATGCCTATATCTCGACAAGACGATTTGATATAACTTTTTTGATGACAGCCCGAGTAAAAATAATTTAATATGATCTTATATACTTTTATATAGTCATATTATTTCATATATGATCATGTGTGACACAATGTCTTGCGAGATAAATTTATATAATAAATTTTGATGTGCGATTTTTTTAAGATATCGCCATACATAATTATATGTTGTAACATCTGGTCCCATGCATCATTCCAAATTTCTAAGTGTTTTATATAAAATTTTATATGCCTCAATTATTTTTTAATTTTTCTAAGTTTTTTCCAAGAACATATTTTTATCGCAAATATTTGCAACGTGTTTTATATAAAATTTCATATGACTTCATATTTTTTTATTTTTCGAAGTTTTTTCCAAGCACCACTTTTTATTACGAATATTTTCTAAGTGTTTTATATAAAATTTTATATGACTCAATCTTTAAAATTTTTTCTAAGTTTTTTTCAAGGAACATTTTTTTATCGCAAATATTTTCTAAGTGTTTTATATAAAATTATATATGACTCCATTTTTTTAAAATTTTCTAAGTTTTTATAAGGATAAAGTTTTTATGAGAATATTTTCTAAGTGGTTTATATAAAATTTAACATGTCTCCATTTTTTTTTTTAAATTTTTCTTCTTTAAATTTTTTTTAAGTTTTTTTCAAGAACAACTAATTTTTATTATTTTAATTTTTCAACTTTTTATTAAAAACTAAAAAACATCCGATTTATAAAATTGTATAAATTTTAATATAATTGGATATAATTTTATATCATTGGATTAGACCAAAACTCGTATCAAAATCGATATAAAGTTATATAAACTGATATTATTAGATAATATTCGATCAAGTCTTATGAAACCATTTTTCGTATAAGATTATATCAAAATAGACACGAACCCATATTAAATTATATATTGCGTCATATAATTTTTTTTACTCGGGAGATTCGTGTTTAGGAGGTCAAAATACTTTAGAAAATGTACTTTAGAAGTCTGTGCAAAAAAAGTTGATTTTTGTAGAGTAGTGTAATTATTCTTAATTTATGAATAATTTTTAATAGACAATTTTTTCTTCCCGAGTAAAAATGTGAAGTATCAGTACTGATCCCAAAAATGGATCGCTAGGATTTGATCAGTTTTAATTATTAGGATGAAATTGTATCCGTCCGATTAAAGCAGATCTAATCTAATCGATCCATTTTTCGGATTAGTACTGATGTTTCTAATCACGAATCAGCTGTGATAATATTCTTATATATAAACATTTTTACTCTGGTTGCTTTAAAATGGAAAGATTTTTTTTTACGAAAGTAAATAATGAATACAATATATTTTTTTAACTGGATAAAAAATACTCCAGATTGTTATCGCAACAAACTCCAAAGAATTTTTTAACAAAAAATAAAAAAAAAAACTTAAATTCAAAGTAAAAATAACAAAAAATTGACAATAACACTTCAACAACAATGACACCCGTTAGGAAAACGTTTGTCATGTTAAAATCGTTCTCAACGTTTTTTCCGGATTTTTAAGTAGAGAGAAAAATATTAAACACTTGTGCCTTAACTAACATGGGTTGTATTCGAGTTTAAAGAAGATATTTTAAAATAAACATAATGAAATATAATATATCGATGGAAAATTATTAAAAATTCTATAATATTTTGGGGTCAAAGATTTTTATAATACTAAGAGTTTCTTTTGGAATAAATTTCACACCTAGATAGGCAGGAATCACTTGCGGTACTCTCAAATTTTCTTGAAACTTCCATCTGAAATATTTTGTATTCATTTTTTTTAAAAATTAAGTCTGTATTATCACTTTCTTAGACTTCGAGATAATAAAAAAAAGCAATTTAAAAATAATTCTTTAAAAATATTCAAAATCGATTAATCGATTAATTTTTGCAAACTATTATAATTTAAAATATAATTTTTACTTTCATAACTCGCTGTAAATAAAAATTGTGTTAAACATAACCATGCACAGAAAAAAATAAAAAAAATATTTGAGTAAATTTTTAATACTATTGATTAAAAAATTACTCAATTTTGCACCAGTAAACGATTTAATAGTATTGAGTAAATTTTGAATAAAAATTTATTAAATGTTAAAAAAAAAAATTTGAGTAAATTTTTAATTGACACAATTAAAAATTTACTCAAAATGTATCTATTTTTTTTTTTTAAGTTTAAAAAAGTTTTAAATTTTTTTACAAAAAAAAAACAAAAAACTTGTTTTTTCAAACTTTACCAAACATATTTATGTCTCAAAAACATAGGAACATTTTATAAAGACGATTACAAACTTTCACATACATAAACAAAAAACTATAGACTAAACGAGATTTCAAAAAAATATGAGAGTTTAAAAAAAATTAAAAAAAAAACGATTAAATTTTTATTAAATTATTTACTTAATTTTTTTTTTTTAATTTTTAAGTAAATTTTTAATTGCGTAAATTAAAAAATTACTCAATTTTTGTTTTTAAATTTAAACAAGTGATTACTCAAATTTGTTTCCTTCATATTTTTTTCTGTGTGTTATATGAGGTTTAGGTTTACCTAAGAAAAAAAACTTCCATATTATGTTTTTCGCTGTCATTTCGATTATTATTGTCATCCTGTTAAACACAGCAAATGTATTTTGTATGTATGTAGCTGCTGGTAAAGCTACTTTTCAAAACAAAATTGCCACCTTCACAAAAATATGAATGGCGGGGAAACAATTGTGGTTGGTAGATAGCAACATTATGGTTCGCTATAAAATTTGGTAATAATTCTTATGTCTCAGAGTCTGAGACATTTTTCATATGATCATATGTTGAAAAATTGCTTATTTAGCTGACGTGTAGTTGCTTAAAACAGAAAAACAAATTTATAACTGCGAAAAACTTTGAAAATTTTTCAGAGATGTAGAACTAAAATTAACTTATTTAAATAATGGTTACTACATTACGGTACTTTTTTGTTAGTTTTTCAAAAAAAAAAAAAAAAACAGCTTAAAATAACTAACAGAAATAGTTGTTTGATATTTTTCATACAAAAACAACTGCCTTTGTAGTTGAAAACAACTAACTACTGTAAAAAATACAAACAACTAACATGTAGTAACTTACATAATTTTCTAAGTGTATCTAAATGTTACAAAATCTTTATTAAAATTATCACACCGCATCATTTTGTGTAGGGCATTTAACTAAGTATATGTTTGCAACAAACAAGTTGAATGTTACTGCTGATTATCTCATCTCATGTATAACAGTAAGTTGACATCCGTTGACATGTTTTACATCCTTCATCATTTTCGTAAGAGCAAAAAAAAAAAAATAACGCGCAAAAATAAGGGACGTTAAAGAAAAATAAAAGCAGTGCAGTTTCTTTTTTATATTTTTTATATTTATACATTCTCATTATGCATTAAAGTGGTTAAAAGTTTTACATACCTAAAGACATACACTTACACAACTACTACTACTACTTATTACTATACCGGTTACTTAAGAAGTATTGGGCCATAATATAAATATAGAAGGGGTTATGGATGAAGTTGAAGTTTCTAAACATTATATAAAAATAAAATGAAAAAAGTATGGACACATCTTGTCTTTAAACAGAATTTCACACTTTTTTATTTTGCATAAATTTCAGATTCTAACAATCCCGCCAGACCTTCCATTATTATGTAGACATAAAGCAGCAAACACACACAAACATTTGATAATTTCCATTACCAAGACAAACCGACATTTAAAATTCTGCTAATGATAACACTAGTGTTTGAAACCGGTATGGGAATATAATTTTTAGAAATTCAATTTTCTTCTGTTTTTTTTTTAACTTAAATAAGAAACATAATGTGAGCTCGAGCTTGATCTATACTTACAAAAAAACTTTTGTTATTGTTTTGTTTGTGCTTGCTGCTTTATAAATACATAATTATGGAAGGTGTAGACAAAGGGTAACCCATATTTCCTAAAGAAAAAATGTCAGATTCTGAGAAATTGTTCCTAGAGAAAATGCTTAAGGTTAAGAGTGTTTTTTCTGTTAACAAAGTTTTAGATTTTGAGATTGATTTCTATAGAAATTTTTACAATCTAATACGGAAAGTGTATTGGACAACAATTAAAAAAATTTAATTTAAATAATACGGGTAAAAAAAGTTGTAATTAGGTTTACAAACTTTATTATCTAAAATTCTCAAACAACCAGCGTTCCAGTAAATTTTGATGTATGTAGTTTAACTTTATCTGCTTGTGTTATTGTAAAGTAATAAGTGACAATGTTGGCGTATGAAAAGAACAAAACTGTAATTTAAATGAACAAAAACGAAGAAGTGGTTGGAGGGAGCAGGAGGGTGAAAAACTCATGCAATATTATTAACATGGCTATAAGTATGTCACATTATTACATTTACCCTAACGTTGATGAAATGTTGAGAGTGGATGAAAAAAAAAAATTAACATCCCGAGTAAAAACTGTTATAGTTGTTCTCCAATACAATTAGATAAAGTTTTATTCCAAAACTGGTGGATATAATTGCATTAAATTCATTTACATTACCCTCATAGAGTCAGAAATTCCTAAAAAAAATAGTTTTCTAAAGTCTTACAATCCGAAATGAAATGGAAATGGGAACGAAATTAAATTTAACTGGGAACGAAATGGAATGGCAGAGTGAATAAAATGGAAGATTTTGTTTTACAAAATATTGACCGCCCTTAATACATACCGGCAGTCCTGGGAATACCGGTAATACCGTCAGAACCGGAACCAGGAATACCGGGAAAAATTCAAGAACCGGGAAACCGGTACCATTTCCCGGTAATATCGAGAACAGGGAATACCGGAATTCCTGGTACTACTGTACTGACCGTAGACACCAATATTAGAGCACCCATATATGCATAATTGTTTTTTTTTATCGCTCCCCGCTCATTTTCGGTGGAGTTGGGAGTAAAAAATAATATCTATCCAGAAATTGGACTTCTAGGTTGCAAACAGACCAAGCAGTTTGAACTTTTGACCTCAAAAATGGGCTAAAAAAACCTTTATAGATTAATTTGGCTGTAACTCTTAAAATAAAAGTTTTTCGCAAATTACTTTCATAACAATTTTTTTGTAGATTCAAAATGCAAACATTTTTCTCTCATACAGTTTTGATCTAAATATGTCCGATAGCGGTGTTTTTAGCGATTAAATTCGAAATTTGGGTGAGAACTTTTTTTAAAAAATTGTCATAAATTTTTAAATTGGGGAAAATTTTAGCTCTTTGCATAATTTAATAGAGTATTGAATGTAGTGTTCCAAAAATTTTTTTTTGTAAAAATATATCGACCCTTCCATGAAAAATTGCCAAAATCCTACTCTGAACCACAATTTTTTTGACCTCCAACCACGTTATGGGGGTATATTCACTTTGTAAGTGCGTGTTTTACGCAACGAAAGATAAGTCTAGGATTCCACATAGTATATATGGGGTATTCCATGCCAAATCGGACACTTGGAAAATTTTTAATTTTATATTTTTTCAATTTTGTAGTACCCTTCAAAAACCCATTCCAAGTAAATTTTGATATCTTTTTTGATAATCCGTTCAAAAATTATGGAATTATAAAAAAAACACGATTTTTCTGTTTTTTACTTATCACTTCTTTAAAAATGGTCCAAATTCGAAATAATTTGTTAAAATTTTATCTTTTTTTCGTCAAAGTGTTTTAATAAAGATTGGAAGACAACAAAAAAAACTAATTACCTTTTTATTTTTAATTCTTTTTTATATGTTACCATAATCCCACGATCTACTTAAGCTTACAACTTTAAGAAAATGTTAAGTTTACCACAAAAATAAAAAAAAATCAAATAAAAAATTTTAAGAAAAGATTGAAAAAAAACAAAGAGTGCAATCATTTAAAAATCGCATATTAAAACACTAAGAAATTTTTAATAAAAAAACAAAAATTAAAAAAAAAATGTTGACCATTTTTGAATTTGTTTTGATAGAAATACGGAAAACGATAGTTGTTTTTTTTTTTGAAAATTCGATATCTTTGGAACGGGTAATTTAAAAATTTTGAAAACTAACTTGGATGGGGGTTTTAACGGGTTTTAAAAAAAACTTAAAAATAATTAAAAAAT
This sequence comes from Pegoplata infirma, assembly GCA_963921195.1. Classification (NCBI taxonomy): domain Eukaryota; kingdom Metazoa; phylum Arthropoda; class Insecta; order Diptera; family Anthomyiidae; genus Pegoplata; species Pegoplata infirma. Next base: position 72,977,644 of record OY992540.1, on the reverse strand, counting down.
CTAAAATAAAAATTTTCAAAGTGTTCAATTTGGCACTGAATACCACATATATATTTAGGGAAATCCTAGACAGATGTTTCGGTGCGAAACTCACGGAATTACAAAGTGAGTATTCGCCTATATTAGAGTTTGCAAAACGATTAAAATCGTAATCGTAATCGCGATTAATCGCACCAATTAATCGTAATCGTAATCGACAAAAAAATCATGCGATTACGATTAATAATTTTCTATGAAATACACTGTTTTTGTAACAAATTTAAATCAGTTCCAAAATTTTTTGAAATCCATTTTGAAGTTTCTATTTAAAATTATTTTTCAAAAAAACTAAATAGCTCTAAAAAACGATTACTTTTGGAACAATTTCAAACAAAAATCATTGATTCTGGAATGTTCAGTAGAATCGATTGCAGGATTATATTATATTATATATGCGTTCTGGTACCGATTATTTGGAATGGAAATTTTTTATGGGTTGGCCCATGATTCATTTAACTTGTTTGCGATTTTTATTTCCTTTTCTCGTAAAAGTCATTAAAATTTGAAGGAAAATTTAAATTCTGATATGAGTAAGTTTTAAATATGTTTGTTTTTCAAATACACATACTCAAAAGGCTTTGGTTGGATTGGTCGAGCAATTTGGACATGAAATTTAAAAAAAAAAACGTAATTTTTTCATACTTTGAGCGCTGGTTGCCGACTAATGATGCATTTTAAACTTTTTAATAAATTTCTTTGCAATTAGCTCATTCACTGGCCATTGACAGGTATTCCGACACGACTCCACAGAAATTTCGATGAACTGGAAGCAGCTTTTGGAAAGGAATGACGACCCAAAGAGCGAATCCAAACCAGTCACAGTTTAGAGTACTCTTTAGTACACTCAAAAAAATACGTTAGTAAAAAAGTTTGTAAAATTGTTTGTATCCCAACTTTACAACTTTTTTACTAAATTGTACTAAAAAAATATTTTTTTGTAATTCTTTTTAGTAAACTCGCGTTACAAACTATTAATTTTTTACTGATTTTTTAATAATTTTTTCAGTTGATTTTTTAAAAATTTCGTATTAACTTTTAGGTTTTCTTTTCTAGAAAAGTAATGCACTAATGAAATACAAAAAGAAAATGTTATTAAAATATTTGGAAATTAAAAAAGGGCATTTAAAAAAAATATACAGTTAGTTATTTTTTTATTTTAAAGGTAAAACTGCGCTTTGATGAGTATGAATATGTTTATTATTTTATATATTGAATTACACTTATTTGTCTGCTTCATTGTAACTACTTTGTTTTCTTTCAAATAAAAAAATATATAAAAAAGGGAACAAAATGCAGTAAAGAGAAGATATGCAAAATTCAAAAAAACACCGACCTTTTTCAATTCTTTTTTCTTTCTTCTCCACTTGCGGTCCTTTTTTGTTTTACGCTATCTGCGAATTTTTTTTTTCTTGTGTACAGTGTACACAAAGGGTTGATTTCTTAATACTCTAGTATTGGTAATTTTGTGTACTTTTCTTCATGCCTTTCTTTCTATTATTCAGTTGAAAAATAGCATTTGAATTGACAACGTCGCGGAGCGGAAGAAATAAAAAAATATACAAACAACAAAATATTACAACACAAAATACAGATAACCAAATTTTAAAGTATTTTTTGTTTAAAATTAACTCTTTTTTTAGGACAATAAATAAAACAAAATAGAAAATGATGAAAGCAGGTAACAACTGTATATTTATGTGTTCCATTTAAATAATATCAATATAATGTATTTTTTATTCTAGAACACCAATTTATTCAACATGTCAATTTATTCAACACAATTTTCAAAGCATTAATTTTATGTGGTATGTAATTTATATTTTGTATTAAAAAACATGTATTCAATATTTTCTCTTACATATTTCAGATCAAAAATTCAAACAAAATCTGACTTGCATTGAAATAGTAATGGCGACAACAAACGCAATACACAGTTTACATATAGTAAAAAAAGACCAAAAATTTAAAATACACAATTTACAATTTTTTTACAAAAAAATTTAGTAATACTAATTTTTTTAGTTGTTTTTAAGATTACTAATTTTTGAAAACCAAAGTTTGTAATGGTAACTGAAAAATTTATCGGGCACAAATTGAAAACTTTATTAGTAATGGTAACAGACTTTTTTGTAAGGAATACTAAAAATTTTTTATGAGTGTAGCACAGATAAAGAGCTATAAGGACGCAGTAAAATCATGTGTCTTTTCAGTATTGATTGAAGCACTCTTTGCAGAGTTTATTTAAGCGCAATAAAGATGTGAGAAAATGTAGTATTTTTCTCCAAAAATCTTCTTGATGTTAAAGATGTCAAAAATTAAAGTATGTGTAAAATTTTCATAACAAAGAATTTTAATTATAAGTTTTAAAAAAGTGTCTTAACAATAAATTCTCAAGGGCGCTCGAGCGTTCTTTCGATGCGCAATGATATACTAAAATAGAGACTGGTTCCAAAATCTCGAATTATTTTTACTAGGAAAGTTCGAAAATTTTTAATTTTATTTCTTAAAAATAATAATTTTTGTATTTTCGTACTTTCGAAAATGAAAATTTCAAAAGATTTTTTTAAAGCTATTGCAACTCAAATTATTTTAAAAATTCGATTAATCGTAATCGCGATTAACGGCAATTTTTTTAATCGTAATCGCGATTATGAAATATCTCGATTATTTGCAAACTCTAGCCTATATTGAGGTTGAATGGTAAAAAAAAGAGATTCAGAGAAGAACTTTGGGATTTTTTCATGGAAGGGTCGATATATTTTTGCAAAAAAAAATTTTTTGGAAAAGTACATTCAATACCCTAGTGAATTGTGCAAAGAGCTCAAATTTTCCCCAATTTAAAAATTTACGAGAATTTTTTAAAAAAAAGTTCTGACCCAAATTTTGACTTTAACCGCTTAAAACACCGCGATCGGACATATGTAGGTCTAAACAGTATGAGAGAAAAATCTTTGCATTTTAATTCTACATAAAAATTGTTATAAAAGTTAATTGCGAAAAACTTTTATTTTAAGAGTTACAGCCAAATTAATCTATAAAGGTTTTTTAGCCCATTTTTGAGATCAAAAGTTCAAACTGCTTGGTCTGTTTGCAACCTAGAAGTCCAATTTCTGGATAGATATTATTTTTTACTCCCAACTCCACCGAAAATGAGCGGGGAGCGATAAAAAATACACTTTTGCACATCCCATACATTTTGTGGGTGCTCTAACCAATATCTACTAATTTAATTTTTTTGGAGCACCATAAAAAACAAATCACGAATAAAAAAAAAAATGGAGCAAGTTTCAAAATTTGAAAAAATTAGAAAAAGTTAGAACGAATTGTGACCACGGTGACATGACATAATCCCCATTTCCGTTATGGGGATTATGACCAAATTCATTTCGAATCCCACACTCACTCTGTTAAAATACAAAGATACTCTGCTGAGCCAGCAGAAATACCATAGATTTCCAACCAGCAAGATTTTTTTGTTATTTTACGAAGAAAACTCTGTAAAATGATTTCGACAAAAAACTGTTAATTTACAGAATTACCTGTAAAATGTTGATAAAAGCAACCAGCATTTTACAGAGAAGCATGAATAAGTAATAACTTGACACAAAATAAGAGCAAATGCAATCATTTAAATCAATAGTGCCCAAACACTTGTTAAAGATCGACAAAAATACACGTACACAATCCGAACAACAACAAAACTAACAACAGAGAGCGTAAAAAACAAAAAAAAAAATATTATCGTTTCTCTTTTTGGGCACCACTGATTTAAATGCACCCGCTTATATGTTTCGCTCGCGAATGTGTAACTTTGTAGAAATTATTTATAAATTTGATGGATTCTCACGGCTTTTTTCATAAACTTGTGATTTTTAGTTCCACATTTGAGTGGGGTAGTTCCAATAAACAATTTTCTAAAATTAAAGGAAAATCGTTTAAGAATACATTGACTTTCTTATACATCTTTTTATTGCGCTTGATATGGCCTTAACACAACGGTTACTATTTGATTCCTGATCAATTTCTCCTTTCTTAATGTGCAAGTTGTGTTGACAATTTGGAAATGCCATCATATAAATTTGCCCGCTTAAATGCTTCCAAATTGTAATTTGTGAAAAATTACGATTTTTTTACGAGTACCTCCAATTTTACACGACATTACTGTAATTTTAGATGCTTTTTTAAGAGGGGTTAAAATATTTGGAAGTTTTTTATTTGAAAATATTTTTATTTGAAAACTGTATTACAGAGCGGTAAGTAAAATTAAAGATAAAATTTTGTATTTCGGTTATAAGAAAATACAAAGTATTTTCTTAAAATCTGTATTTCGGCAGATAACTTTGTCAAATATCTGCCGAAATGAGATTACCGTCATATTACAGAGTATTTAACAGAGTTATAATTTTGAGTGCAATAATTGTGGTGGGGACCCAAAAAGTAGAAAAGTTAATTTCGACTTGGCCAAATCTATGAATACCCTATACAATGCCCTGTTTAAGTGATAGAAAATTTCATAACGTAAAAAATAAAATTTTTTTTTAGTAATTTTTGAAAAAAAAAAAAATAAGTTACAAAATTTTTTTTTTTTTGAGTGTAAAATTTTTTTCGAGTAAAAATAATTTTAATTGGCAAAAATATTTTTGTGACTTACCAATGTTTTTAAAACATGTTTAACGGGGATTCAACACGTGAATTTAAGGTGGAACTAATCTGAAATTCACGGTTTCGCAAATAACATTTGAACCGCTAGAACGATTTTGCTCAAATTCAAAACGAACCGAGTTAAGGAACCGACAAATATATATGCCAAGCTTCAGCATCCTCAGGATTGCCTTTTAAAAGTAAGCGTGTTTTTATCTCTTAAATTCACGAAAAACCCTTGCCGAAATTCAGTCTTTTGCTCATAACTTTTGAACCACTGAACCGATTTCACTGGATTGCAATACCAACATGACCAGGCAAATGTCCAACATATATGCTAAACTTCAGGAGAATCTGTAAAGTCTTTCACAAGTAAGCGTGTTTTCAACAGACAGACAGACGGACATCGCTAGATCGTCTTAAAATCGATCGAGGATCATGATCGACTCTATCACTAGAGTGGTGGGTATAATAAAAAATGGACATAGTTCCCAGATTTATGGAGATAATGACCACGTAGGAAATGGTCATAGTCCATGTTACAGGGATCGTGTCCACTATACTATTTTGTCATAATTCCAAACATTTTAGTTGTTTTTGTTTAAGCAGTTTTTCTACGTAGCTGGCCTTAGGCCGGGCTTACTGATTGCAAACTCCGTGCATTAAACCCACCCTCTCCGCAAAAAATGGGGAGTGTTGCCAAAATTGCTTTGGACTTATTCCCCATAATATGAATGGGGTTTATAACCGAAAAAATTTCGGTCGTAATCCCAACAAGGAACGGATATAATCCCCATTGGTACTGAGACCGTTTTGGAAATGGTCATTGTTCCCACAACTAATATGGGGATTATGACCGTGATGTATTCGGTCATAATACCCATTTTCGTTATGGGAATAATGTACGTGGGGGTTATGTCCTGTCACCTGTGATCACATCTCGAATTATGGCTTAAAATTTGCATAATTAAGAGTAAAATTTTTTGAGATTTAAAAAAAATCGAAGATTTCTGACTTTTTCAAAAAGTCGTCTTTTAATTTTGAAACGTTAAAAAATAAGTAGTAGTTACGTCAAATAAATTTTTCATATATTTTTTCTAAAATTTCATTTAAATACCAACAAAATCTTGTCCAACTTTTTTGAAGATATCGATATTTATTACAGGTCAAAATTAATTGAAAATTTCAATTTCTTAATTTTTTTTTTTTAAATCACCATTTTGAAAAATTTATTACTCAACACCGTCTCTGACTAAAAGACTAAAAATTGGTGCGCAATTTCAAAACAATCGGAGTGTAAGCTCTGGGATACCTTGCATGTAAGTTCTGCAAAAAACTTTAATTTTGTAATTGTCCCGTTCCATACAATCATTTTTACACGGGATAATTAAATATTTTTTTTTTCATTTTATTTTTTCTTCCTAAACTCTTTTTAACAGAAAAATAAAGTAGTTGTTGATATTCTATTGAAAGTCTGTACAGAAAAAAAAAATGGAAATACAAAGAAACACGCAAAGTTGTGGCAAGTTTCCGGTTTTAAGATAACGCTTTATAACATTCTTTTAAAAATGTTCTTTTGTGGGATGTTTTTCTTTATCTTGTTGTAATAGCTGATGTTAAAACTAACAGTTTTCAAGTTACATACTTTAACAACAAAGTATTTAGAATTACTGTGTAACGTTTTTATGCAAAAAGGAAATAATTTTAAGACTTTATTTAAAAAAGCGGAAAAAGTAGACGAATGAATTGATGATTAGGCCGTACTTTTTTAAATAATGGTGTAAGTTCAAGTTTTATAGATGAAAAAAATCTTTTAAAATTTTAGCTACGTTTTCTATTTGCAAAATGTTTGATATAAGATTTTCATGATTAATGTCTAAGATTTTTCCATTAAATTTAATTTTAGTAAGATATCTTTATTAATGTTACATAATCTCAGTTTTTCTGTTTTATCATTTCATTTTCCATTTTAGTAATTAACATTTTCATTTATTTTTATGCTTATCCCAAGTTTTTGTGGTTTAAAGACTGATTAAATGCTTCGTTAGCCCCTCTTAATATAATTAATGACTTTGCTCAAGTCCGTTGTACCTCATTTTCAGGCAGAGACCACTTAAGACCACAAAAAACATTTTGTAGTGGTCAGTATCAGTGTCAAACTACTTAAGAGTAAGTATAAAGCAGGATAGAGAGTATAGGTATAATGTCGTTTGTTTTATATTTAAAGGATTTTTCTTTTGAACTTAAATGCATAAAACGACCCATAAAATTAAAACAGACCTCACTAACACATAAACGGCTACTTAAACATGTAATACAAACAAACCAAAAATATATATTTTACAATAAGTAGTTGAAAAAAAAACACAAGAAAAAACTCAAAGGAAAAAAAAAATCCACCACAAATTTTTCATGTCCTTACCGAAAATAATGCACTTCAGTTTTTAGAAAAAGCCAAAAAAAATTAAGTTTTTTCTTGTGTAGCATTTTTCAAGTTGGAAAATATTAAATGAAGTAGATCAGAGGTTCTTAAAGGATTTAAAATAATTGAATTTTTTTTTTAAATTAGTCTATAGAAAAAGTTTTAGATTCTGAGACATTTTTTCTATAGAACAAGTCTCAGATTCTGAGAATTTTTTCTAAATTTTAGATTGTCTCTGAAACATTTTTTTCAACAGAAATTAAGCGTCCCAAACTCATTTTTAAGGGGGGTCGATTTTTAAGGGGGGTCGATTTGTTGACCTTATCAGTTTTTTACGATTTTTGCCTTTTTAAATTCCGAATTTAATTCCTTGTGGGTTAAATTCGGAATCAGGGCACACACATTACATTTAGGGTTCCTGCATAGAAGCCCAAATGCGGGAAGGGTGCCATCCTTTAATGGTTTTGACACTCTTTCCAATTCCATTTCGAGAATCCTGGAGAGTTGCCCGAACCGTGAAATTGTCGTGGCTGGTGATTTAAATGTTCACAACTCTTCCTGGATTCTCCATTCAAACCATTCGACTCCCGTTGGCGATTACGTTGAGTTATTCGCAGCGCATAACAACCTGTCGCAATTAGTGAACGAACCAACGCGCTTAACGGGCAATGGGAATGAACACCAGAATATTCTTGACCTTTTTCTTACTTCACATCCTGATAAATATGAAGTAAAAACATTTGCACCTCTTGGCAATTCGGATCATTGCACCATTTCCGCATCCTTCTCGTACTCCGATCTTCGTAACGTTTCGACAACAGCTACGAGGCGTTCAGTTTTTATCTATGAGAAGGCTCGCTGGGTAGAACTCAACGACTTTTTCCGGCGTTTCAACTGGAAACTCTGTTTCCTCGACGGCAACGTCGATGCCGGGGCGAAAATGGTCGAACATGTTATTGTGCTTGGAATGAAGTCATTCATTCCATCGAAGCTCATTTCGGCTAAACCAAGAGATAAATGTTGGTTAAACCAGACTTGCAGGAATGCAGTCAGATGAGGAAGCATTCAGAAATTGGCGTGATAATAAAAACGCTAATACTGATATGCTACGAAAGCAGGCAAGATCTGAGTGTGCTAGAGTACTTACAATTAGTCGTGAAAAGCTTCATTACGAACAACGACTTCGTGCTAAAGTTCTTTCGGCCCCTCGGGGCAGTAAGAGCTTTTGGTCGTTTTTTAAAAGAGTCAAGGAAAATGCTAGTTCTTCTATCCCGACTCTTTTAAAAGATGACCAAGTGTTCACAGAACCGGTTGATAAAGCAAACCTGTTGGCTGACCTTTTTGCAAGAAATTCTTTCTTGCAGGAAAGCAATCAACCACTGCCCGAAATCGAAAGAGTATCTCATGCTATGCCCAAGATATTTTTCCGAGCTCGTGCAGTTAAAAGGGTTCTTTCAGATCATAACGTAAATAAGTCACCGGGACCGGATGGTATACCAGCACTGGTGCTGAAGCAGTATGCTTCGACGTTAGCACGTCCACTGGCTAACCTTTTTATCTTGTCCTTCCGTAAGGGAATCTTTCCATCATGTTGGAGGGTTGCCAATGTGCAGCCAATCCCTAAAAAGGGTGCGGCTAATAACCCTGATAATTACCGTCCAATCGCAATATGCTCAGCGCTCTCGAAGGTAATGGAGAGTATGGTAAACTGCCATCTTGTTAGGTATCTGGAGGCTAACTTACTTTTAAACGATCGACAGTATGGTTTTCGGAGAACTCATTCTACTGGCGATCTGTTGGCGTTCCTTTCCGAACGTTTGAGTCGTTCGATCCACCATTTTGGTAAGAGTAAGGTGGTTGCTCTGGATATTTCCAAGGCATTCGACCGTGTGTGGCACGGGGCACTTGTGTCTAAGCTAGTTGCTTTTGGTGTCGGTAATGACTTCTCTCGTTTTATAACGAGTTTTCTCAGAGACCGCACTATACGTGTTGTTTTAGATGGGGTCTCATCAAACGAGTTTCAGCTAAATTCAGGGGTACCGCAAGGTTCTGTTCTTTCTCCTACTCTATTCCTTATTTTTATTAATGACCTTCTTGGTCAGACCTTCAATCCTATCTACTCTTTTGCAGATGACAGCAACATTTGTCATTCATTTTCCTTTGATCGTAGGCCAAGCCTTGTTGAGGTTGAGGGCAAAAGGCAGATTATAAATGACACACTTTATCAAGACCTGTTGACAATCTCGAAGTGGGGTCTTGTTAATAGGGTTAAGTTTAATGCACGCAAGACTCAGTGTTGTATGTTGACCAACAGGAATGTGGAATCCACAGTGTCATCTGTACATATGGGTGGTATAAGTATCGAGGAATCTGACACTCTTGATGTTCTGGGAAAATTTAGAATGTGATGTCCGTTGGAATAAGCACGTTTTTAAAGTGTCGAAAGAAGGATTCAAGTGTCTCGGTTTTTTAAACCTGTGTAAGAAGTACTTCACCTCATCAGATCTCCTTACTATTTATACCACCTACATCCGACCGAAGATGGAATACAACTCCCATAAATGGGCAGGGGCTTCAAAGTCTATTTTGGAGCTCTTGGACCGTGTGCAAAGGAGGGCGTTGATGCTAATCAATGACAATAGTGTGTCCAACTCTATTGACTCATTGGAGCATCGTCGGAATGTGGGTTGTGTGACTCTGTTCTATCGATATTACCATGGAAAGTGTTCTGCTGAGATAAGTGAACTTATTCCTAAAGCCCGAGTTTTTGTTCGCAGTACTCGGTTGTCTAGTAGATCACATCCGTTTGTTGTCGATTGTCCAGTGGAGCGCACAGCGCATTACAGAGAAGGTTCGTTCATCAGTCGAACTAGCCGTATGTGGAATAATCTTACGCAGAGGTCTTCAAAGTTTCTTTCAATGTAGATAAATTCAAGTCAAATAACCACAAACACTACTCCCTCTTTCCTCCTCCTCATAACCTATTTTTCTGATATCAGCACAATGCACTGCATTAATAGGGGCATCCCCTGAGTGTTGGTTCAACGTAAAAAAAATAATACAACCAATTCCATAAAGATCGGCGGGTGACTCCAGGGAGACTTCTCTTGTTAGATTTAAATCTACCCACGATAATAAAAGTTTAAGAAACGCACTAAAAAGTCAAAATGAAAGAGGTATTAGAACAAGTAAAAGAAGGACAAATTAAAAACAAACGTTGTAGTCATCAACAGTTATCCATAAGGACTTAAATATAGACCACTTGCTCACTCACTCATTTACTAAAATATTCTACCCGTTTTTTTTTTTTTTTGGTTTTTGCTCAAGTCAAGTTTGGGGTTTTTCTAATCGTTCAGTTGCTAAAAAAATTAACACAAGGATAAACTTCATAGTAAGGTGTTTTTGTTGTGGTAGTTGTACATGTTTCTCTTTCTTCGTTCTTTTAAAAAATAATACAAAGTTCTATTGTTTTTGTTGTGGATTGTATGGTTGTAAGGTTGTAGTGGTAGTAGTAGTGTGTCCTTTTTAATTTAAGTAGCTTACAAATATTTATGTATGTGTGTGTGTAAGTGTAGCTGTCCAAATTGTAGGTGTATTAGTTTTGTATAAAAACTAGACAACTTCCGGGTTTTTCTGGTAACATTTTTGTTGAGGTCAGTTTTCTTGTTGTTTATTTTATATTTCTGTTTTCTTATTTTTACTTTGGGGTGCTTGACTTGTGACATTAACATGTTTGGGGTGTTCGTGTGCGTGTATTTGTTTAAGTGTGTTAGTATTTTTTTGTTAGACAATATATTAAAGGACTTATGGTTTTTGTGTTATTTCTAAGTTTGTTGTTTGTGTGTTTGTGATGTTTTTTTTATATGTCAAGGGGTTTTTCTATACAAAATAAATTATAATATAAAAAGACTTTATTAGAGTTTAGGTGTTATAATTAGGATTTGATGTAATAAATTAAAAGTTTTTTTTTTGGGAAGATTTTGGTATAAAGAACCAAAAGAAACATATATTTTTCTTAACTTGTGCACTTCAAAATAAAAAGACTTATTAAATTTAACTACAATTTCTTTAAAAATTTATTTTATAGAAATTTTAGATAACACCGCTCAACAAATCAAAGGTTTTTGGCTCCGGTTTGAAGTTTTGTAGAAAAATTTTAAAGATTTTGACTCGTTGATTTAATATCTGTGCTCCAAATTTGTCCGTAACGTCTAGAATTTTAAGTATTCGCGGTTGAAAATTAAAAAAAGGTGATTTTTGCCTTCTTTGAAAGCCTGCCCAGCAGCCATTGGGTGGATTAAAAATCGGGTATAAAGCGTTAGAATAGAATTGAACTATGCTCTCAAAAATATGAGAAACAAATTTGAAGTTGATGCACTTTTATTGTCCAAAGATGAGGCATTCCACATCAAATGTTCCGCTACAGGAAAACATGTGTCCCGTGAATTTCTGAATAGGTTGTATGGATAGCCCTATATGGAAATAACTAGGAAGGTCTTTTACGAGGCACCCACTTATTGTCCTGAAACTTGACTATGGCAATGAAGGGGAAAAATAAGAGTTACCTGTTTTTTTTAGCTGCCCAATCTCAAATTTAAAAAAGGGTTGCCCCCTTATGAAAAAGTAAGGGCTTTCGGGAAAATCCGTATAAAAGACGAACTAGCAAGAATTTCGCCAAACGAAAAAATAAGAGTTAGCTTAATTTTGATAAAGATTATTATATATGATTTTGGCGGTCGTACGTATATATATCTCCATACAAACTACCCCAAGTTTCAGGACAATCGGTTGGTACCCTATAAACGACCTTCCCTGTAAGAAAATTGCGTTTTTGGTTTTTCAATTTTACAAAAACTCTGCTTAGGAGGCGTGATCAAATATTAGGAAAATTATCAAATTTGTATCGAGTTGCCTTAATTAAATATTTAGCAAATTAAAACGGAATACACCACAATCTCAAAATTTTACATTCTTTTATAGTTTTTTATGTGCTATCAATTAAAATGTAATTTTTTGGTAAATTTTCAGAAATCGTTCTGAAATTTCCCATTTTTTAAAAAAGTCAATTTATGAAAAATCCGGGCACTTTTGAAAAAAATTAAGTTTAGATGTTTGTCTACCCACAAAAAAAAATTCAAACAAGTGTTTTTCGTTTTTTTTTTTTTTTGAGAAAATCGTATTTGAATTTTAAATTTTATGACAATTTTGTAATTTGCTTGTATTATCTTGTTTCAACATTGCGGATGAGTATTAAATATTTGCATAAATGTTACTCATCCGCTATGTTGAAACAAGAAAAAACAAGCAAATCACTAAATTGTTATGAAATTCAAAATTCAGTAGGGATTTTTTCACAAAAAGCGAAAAACAAATGTCTGAATTTGTTTACAAACGTCTAAAGTTAAAAAATAAAAAATAAAACAAGTAGAAAAGTTAAATTTGACTTTGCCGAGTCTATGAATACCCTCCACAATGCCCTTTTTAAGTGATAGTTAATTTTCTAACGTGAAAAAAATAACACTTTTGATTAGAAATATTTTATTTTGTGTAAAAAAACTTTTTTTTAAGTAATTTTTAAAAAAAAAAATAATTTACAATTTTTTTTTTTGAGTGTAAAATTTTTTTCAAATGTGTTTTTTTTTAGTGTAAACATATTTTTGAGTGACAAAAATACGTTGTAAAATATTTTTGTGACTTACCAATGTTTTCAAAACATGTTTAACGGGTTTTCAACACATGAATTTAAGGTGAAACTAATCTGAAATTCACGGTTTTGCTAATAACTTTTGAGCCACTGTACTGATTTCGCTGAAATTCAATACGAACCAGGCCAGGGGAATGACAAATATATATGCCAAGGTTCATTATCCTCGGAATTGCCCTTCGAAATTGAGCATGTTTTTTAAACGAAAAACCCTTGCTAAAATTCACTGTTTTGCTCATTACTATTGAACCGCTGCACACTGGGCCGAGATGGTAGTTTTTTTTGGCCAAAATTAAAAAAAACTAGAAAAAAGCGAATGCACTATTGTATTAAGTATGACTTGCTGCACCTTGTCTGTAATTTTTGTAAAAATCGGTACACCCATTCTCTTGGAATGATCCATCAAAAATAAAATATGTATGTTTAAATCTCCATATACCGTAATCAAAAAAGCTAACAAATTTATACATTATTAAGATGGGACCTTGTTTTTTTTTTTTTTTTTTGATTAATTTATTTGACAAAGGGAAGTACAACATGTAAATGGGTACGAACAGCTATTTTTCCTTATTTTTTTTATGATTTTTTGATATTTTTATGTAAATTTTGAAAAATTGTTCCATTTGATATAGTTTTTCCAAAATGTTCCGCGACATAATCCAAAAGTTAGGATGTCAAAATGTTCGTTGGTTTACTAGCTTTCAGACTATCCTGCCCGCTTTTGCCCGTTTTTTCATCTACGTATAAAATATCAATATAAAGGAGATGAACAAATCTAAAGTTGTTAAAATGAGCCCTTTTTATTGAATTAAATTAATTTTATGAATTAACAATTTTCAAGTTTTTCCTAAAGTACATACATAGTGTTTTCCTATATTAGTACGGCAAAAAATTAAACCCGGTTACCCAAAAACCCGAATACACAAAAAAACCGGTTACGAGAAAAACCCGGTTACACGAAGAATAGTTTTTTTTTTATCGTATTAAAATTTGTTTTTAAAACATAAAAAAAAAAAAAAAAAAGTACCCTGTTAGGTGGTCCAGACAGTTTTTTTCAAAGAGTGTGGAACTTTTGAACGATGAGTTAAAAAAAAGGGGTTTCACAAAATTTTTTTTATTATTATTTTTTCAATTTTTGGTATTTCAATTACATTTGTGTAAACGGGCAATTTTTTTGTAAGGTAGGAATAAAAAGGATAATTCTGGCCTAGACAGTTTTTTGAAACGGCGTGAAACTTTCTGTAAAGATGAGTTTTTAAAAGGGGGTTTTCAAAAAAAAAAAAATTTTCATAATTTTTTCTAAATTTTATTTCATTTACATTTTTTCTGGCCCAGACAGTTTTTTGAAAGAGCGTGGAACTTTTGATAACAATTAGTTTAAAAAGGGGGTTTTCTTAAAAAAATATTTTATTTTTCAAATTTTTAATATTTCAATTCCATTTGCCTAAACGGGCACAAGCGGGCACAAGCGGGCAATTTTTGGAAAGTAGGGATAAAAAGGGTAATTCTTTGATGACGATAAGTTTAAAAAGGAGGTTTTCAAAAAAGAATTTTTTTTCCCATTTTTTATAAACTCATATTTCAATTCAATTTTTGAAAACGGGCACAAGATGGTAAATTTTTTGGAAAGTGCTGATACAAAGGATAATTCTGGTCCAGACAGTTTTTTGAAAGGTCGTGGAACTTTCTATAACTATGAGTTTTTAAAAGGGGGTTTTCAAAAAAAAAAAAAAAATTTCCATTTTTTATAAATTTTATTTAAATTTCATTTTTGAAAACGGGCACAAGCGGGCAACTTTTTTGGAAAGTGTGGATAGAAAGGATAATTCTGGCCCAGACAGTTTTTTAAAAGGGCGTGGAACTTTTGATAACGATGAGTATAAAAAGGGGGTTTTCAAAACAAAAACTTAATTTTTTCCAATTTTTTATAAACTTTATTTTCAATTCAATTTTGGAAAACGGTATATTCACGTGATTTAAATGAAAATCACTCACGCTCACGCGTGAATCACGTTATTTTAATTTCTTTTTTCAATTTAATTTTTAAAAACTTTTAAATCACGTGATTTAAATAAAAATCACTCACGCTCAAGCGTGAATCACGTTGTTTTTTTTGGGTCACGCAAATCACGGGACCAGAGATCATCTCCAATTCAAATACATAAACAAAAGACAAGCGTCTCTTCATTTTTTTCATCTGTAACATCTGTAAATTTTATTAAAAATTAAGTGTCCACCCTGAAACAGTTTTCTTGTAGGTCCGATTCCAAAAAGTTTCAAGTCACTTATTTATTACTCTAATATAGGCTTATATTCTGAATTTCAACAAAATCGATTAATATTTACGACCTGTAGAGACTTTTGGCCAAAAAACCTACCATCTCGGCCCAGTGTGCGCTGGAGCGATTTCGCTGGATTCCAATATCAACCTGACTAGGTAAATTCCCAACATATATCCCAAACTTCAGGAGCCTCCGTAAGGTCTTTCAAAAGTTAGCGTGTTTTCAACAGACAGGCAGACGGACAGCCGGACGGACATCGCTAGATCGTCTCAAAATCGAATACTTTATGGGGTCATAGACCAATGTTTTGTGGTGTTAAAAACGGAATGACAAACTTATTGCTCTTTGTCACTAGAGTGGAGGGTATAAAAAAAGTCGCCGGATTTTTGATAAATTTACTTTTTTAAAAAATTTAAAATTTCAGAACGGGTTTTAAAAATTAAAAAAAAAAAATAAATTAGTCGATAGCCCATACAAAACTATACAAGAATGTAAATTTTTGAGATTGAGGTGCATTCCGTTTTAATTTGATAAATATTTAATCAAGGCAACTCGACACAAATTTGACCATTTTTCCAATATTTGACCACGCCTCCTAAGCCCAGTTCTTGAAAAATTGAAAAACCAAAAACGTAATTTTCTTAATTCCATATAGGGACACATCGCAACCTCAAAATACGAATGTCGTATGTAATTTTTTCCGGTTTTGAGATTATGGTATATTCATAATAAATTTCGCACGCTCTTTCTAATGGTGTTATCAGTTCCTTCATAGACCTTATGGTTTCTGAAATATTCAGAATGCATTTTGTCGTATGTAACAAAATTTTATCGTTTTAAGTATGTATTTTGTCGTAAGTGCACAAATAATGGACAAACGACGTTTTTTGTAGGCAAAGTTATTATTTTCAATTGAAAATACAATTGTTGTGTGTCATACATTTTTATAATATCAAGGGAATTATTCCAACATTTATGAATCGATTCGCCTGAAACTTAAAATATATGTAATAGAGACGATTCTAAGTTTAGGGTATCTTAGCTTATCAGCCATATCAGTGTTTAAAAACGTTGTTGGCACTTTATGAAACAATGTGGATCTTCGGAAAAATTCCGATAACTTTCGAACTAACAGCAATAACGTCTAGGGGAAAATATATTTCGACTTAAATTTTGGGGTGCTGTGGCTTATTGGTTAGCGCGTTTGACTACTAGCCGGCATGCCTGGGTTCGACTCCCGGCTCAGGCAGAACAACATTTTTTCTGATATTTCACAGAAAATAAAATCGTCAAATTTAAATCAACAAACATCAATTGTAAATCAACCAAACATGATATCAACCAAACATTTAGTAAAAACGGTCGCCAGTTAGTCCATAATACAAAATTTAGATTTTGTTTTCAACAAACATAGTCAAGTAATTTTATTTCAAAATTATTTTATCATGTCAACAAATAGTTTTTGTGTTTGTTGAATTTCTTTGTTGAAAAAAAAATAAGATTTTTTACGTTTGTCAGATCAATAAATTATGTTTGTGTTTGTTGAATTTCTTTGTTGAAAAACAATTTAAAATTTTGTACGTTTGTCAATACAAATAACAATTTTAAAGAACTATTACAAACTCGTTTATCAATTTTTTTTACATTTTTTTTCAACAATCAATATTTACAAACGTTAGTTGATATCACAAATTTCCGTATAGGAGCACTTTCAGTGAAAAAGTTAATTGTATTCACAAATATGGGGGTCAATATAACAATTCGTTTTTTTCTGTGTTATTAGGTTCTATCAAGGTTGGCAATCGAAACGAATAACGGTATCGATATCGGTATTGGTATCGTTTTTTAATTTATTTCGGTATCGGTACCGGTTACGGTATTTGAGTTGAATCGGTTACGGTATTACCGATACCGAAACGTCGATACCGGTACGTACCGGTATTATCGAAAAAAATGCTAAAAATAAAAAAACTCATAAAAACTTAAAAAAAAATATTTTTTTTTTTAATTTTAATAATAAAACACGTATTTACGTATTTATTTTTAGCAGTTTTGCTAAAATACCCTCAAAAATGTGTAAAAAAATTTAAATAGCGTTTTCTTAGGGAGTCGACGGGGACGTTGCCGGACCACACTTACAAAAGTGGGCAGGCCAAGATAACTTTAATTTTCTTATCCCCTTGATCAAAGTGCAGGACTTTGAAGTTATTCTGACATAAAAATGTATCATTTGTTAAAGAAAAGTATAAAAAAAAAATATGTAAAAAAAGTAGAAGAGTTAAATTCGACTTACAAGGGAAGTCTGCCTGGTGTCACCCGCCGATCTTTATGGAATTGGTTTTATTTTGTAGAGCAGGACAAATAAAGGGACACGTTTTTTTTATAGCGGGCCAAATTCACATTTAGGGGGTGCAAATGAGGGGGAAGAAACTGTAATTTTTCAGTTTTTCCGTTAATCTTCTATATTTTGCATAGAAACCTAGTCATGTTACATACCAAATGTCTCAACATGCACAACTTTTCGCCATATTGAGTAAAATACCAAAATTTTATGACATTTTTGTTCATAAGTCTATAAATAATATATTTTTTGGCACGTTGTTAGCACCAAGAGATAGGTATTTTAAAAACCTTTAATCTGATACCACATATGCCAATTTTATTTTTGTCAAAATAGGCGTAAATCGTAAAAAACTGAAAAAGGTCAATTTCCCCCCTTACAAATCGACCCCCCCTAAAAATGAATTTGGGCAGCTAAAAAAAAAAAACGTGTCGAGTTAATTTTCGTTCTGAACAACATATCCAAATTTCATGAAGATCGGAGGGTGACACAAGGCAGACTCTCCTTCTAGCCGAATCCATGAATATCCACGGTGCCCTTTTAAAGTGATAGTTAGTTTTCTAACTTAAAAAAAATTAACAATTTTGATTAGAAATATTTTATTTTGAGTAAAAAACTTTATTAGTCATTTTTGAAAAAAAAAAAATTACAACATTTCTTTTTGAGTGTAAAATTTTTTTCGAGTGTAAGTTTTTTTTGCTTAATTGTAAAAATATTTGTGAGTGACAAAAATACTTTATAAAATAATTTTCTGACGTTTTTCAACACGTGAACTAAAGGTGAAACCAATTTGAAATTCACGGTTTTGCTAATAATTTTTGAACCACGAAGTCCTATAAATATCAAAAAAATCCTTGGGCACTCAGATCGCGGATTAAATAAAAATATCCAAAAAACTAAACTTTACTAAGGGGTTCAGAAAGTTTCTATTGAGAGTCTAAATGATTTCAAAAAAATGTCGTGAAAATCTATAATTTTCTTCTGCTCCCGCATAGCGGTTGAAGTATGATTCGGGTGCCCAAAGATTTTTTTGATTTTTATGAGACTTCGGGGAGGCATTCGGAGTACGATTTTTCATTTACAAAAACCAAAAACATTAAAATTTTTCTATTTATTTTTTTTTTGTAAAAAAAACATGTTATTTTAGGAAAAACCGTTTCAATAACGGTACGTACCGATGGAAAAGGTTTTTGGATACCGGTATCCGATACCAAAACTGAGTTTCGGTATTGGTATTGGTACCGGTATTCAATTTAAAGGGTTTTGAAACGGATAACGGTATTGAAAAGGTATCGATTGCCAACATTGGTTTCTGTTTATAACTAATATCTATCGCAGCACCCTCCTTCGTTGATAAATAGCACTAAAAACGTCAACAAAGTAAAAAAATAAAATAGTGGCCATTAAACACAGCTTCAAAAATAATTCGCCAGATCAATAACATATGGCGATGCAACAACTGTACTCAAAATTATCAACACGCGCAATTACAGTGTTGTCATACTGAAGCCCTTCTATCTTTCAAATCTTTCATCTCTCTTCTATACTCTTTCCGAAAGAAACATCACGGTTACATTAGTAATTGATAGTACCTATTTTACACTATCACACTTTTCCATTATACACATCGAAATTTACCACTTTCCAAAAAATTTTTGCATTCCTTTTTGATGGAAACCTGGTCGTATCTAACAAGTGAACAATTTCTGTCAAATTATAAAATATTTTCCTAACATGGCGAAATTACGCTTGTATAATGGAAAAGTATAATAGTGGAAAGTTGGTATAAGCAGCATTGCCTGAGTGTTGTTTCTTTCTTAAAAAAAAAAAAAAAAAAAAAATTGTATAATTACAAAGTATTATCCGTTGTCATTTTTAATTTAAAATTTTGCAAAACACACAAAAACATAGGCCCTTACCACAAGAAAACAAAAAGTATATTTTAACAAAAGTTTTATTTTAAATTACAAATTTTCAATACATTTTTTGAAAGTCGATTTTAAAAACAAAAACAATTTGTATAGAAATAAAATTAAAAGCTCATTTTAAATTTATTTTATTTTCTTGTGGTAAGGCTGATAAATTTTCTTTTCTTAATTTATTTTATTTAAATGTTGTTTTTTTATTTTTAGTACCAAAAGGTACATAAAAATAAAATGTATTTATTCGGCCTTTATATATGTATATATATTCGATTAGAGTTTTATTCTAGTTCGAGGCCCAAAAATATTTCTATTTATGATATTGTCATAATAGAGTATTTTTAATTTATTGCTTTAAAAAAGTTACTATCTCATAGTATGTCTGTACTGATCACTTTCATCCCCACTAAAGGAATCTTCAGCAGACTTTAGAGAATCATCGTTGGTCAATCAAACATCAAACCAGACATAATATTTGATATATTTCCCAAGTTATATGAGAAGTACTATTATGAAGGTCCGAAATCTGTTTTCCAACAAAAATAACTCTTTTAAAGCAAAAATTGTATATATTAAATCACCGTCGGTAACTATTAATATATGTGTTGCTGTTATTTTACAATAACAACAGTGCCTAACCAAACAATAGTGTTGGTAGGATAAGTCGTACTAAACTTTGTGTTAAATGTTGTTTTTTTATTTTTAGTACCAAAAGGTACATAAAAATAAAATGTATTTATTCGGCCTTTATATATGTATATATATTCTAGAACTAGAATAAAACTCTAATCGAATATATATACATATATAAAGGCCGAATAAATACATTTTATTTTTATGTACCTTTTGGTACTAAAAATAAAAAAAACAACATTTAACACAAAGTTTAGTACGACTTATCCTACCAACACTATTGTTTGGTTAGGCACTGTTGTTATTGTAAAATAACAGCAACACATATATTAATAGTTACCGACGGTGATTTAATATATACAATTTTTGCTTTAAAAGAGTTATTTTTGTTGGAAAACAGATTTCGGACCTTCATAATAGTACTTCTCATATAACTTGGGAAATATATCAAATATTATGTCTGGTTTGATGTTTGATTGACCAACGATGATTCTCTAAAGTCTGCTGAAGATTCCTTTAGTGGGGATGAAACTGATCAGTACAGACATACTATGAGATAGTAACTTTTTTAAAGCAATAAATTAAAAATACTCTATTATGACAATATCATAAATAGAAATATTTTTGGGCCTCGAACTAGAATAAAACTCTAATCGAATATATAATTTATTTTATTTTGATTTTAATTATAAATAAACACAACAAAATAAAAAGTCGAAAGCAAAGTATAATGTTTTGAAAAATTTCAAAAAATTTTCTTTTACGTTATACATTTCAAAAAAAGTTAATTATACAAAATACATTATACAAAGTGTGACAATGTAACACCTGCTTAAAGAACTTTTCATATTCATATGGACATCTTCACATAAATACTCCTAAAATTTACATATTTTCGTGAACAAAATATTTAACGAAGACGAATATTTACAAGGTTTTAAGATAGGTATTAAATCCCATATAGTTTCTTAAGAAAAAATTCCACAAAAATCCAATTGGCCACGGTAAGTACTAGAGAATTTAATAGTCTACAAATACAAAAAAAATCATTAAAGTAGGTTCAGTAATTTTTGCTGTACTACTGCAGCCGATTTTGTCTTTTGAAAAAAAGAATTCTACAATTGAGTGGCAACCCTGGCTATTCTTGTTGACCAAATTTTGTGTTATAAAACTGTAAAAATAATTCTTCTTTCAAATAAAGAAAGCAAAATTTAAATATATTGCGTGTTTATATTTTCATTGCAGTTTAAAAATTTCCCCCTTAACAAATTTTTGAAAAAAATTTTCTTTAAAAAGTAGTATTCTACACTCAAAAAAATACGTCAGTAAAAAAGTTTGTAAAATGGTTTGTAACCCAACTTTACAGGTTTTTTACTAATTCTTACTAAAAAATTATTTTTTAGTTGTTCTTTTTTGTAAACTCGTGTTACAAACTATTGATTTTTTACTCATTTTTTAATAATTTTTTCAGTTAATTTTTTAAAAATTATCCTACAAAATTTTGATATTTTTTTTGTAAATTTTACAAAATTAGTTTGTAAATTTCGTATTTTTTTCTAGAAAAAAAGAAATTATAATTAAATATTACTTTTTTTTTATTTTTTACTTACCTATTTGGCATTTAAAAAATATATGTTTAATTAATATTTGTAACTTTAAGAAATAGCATAACAAAGGAGAAGAATATACGTACAACAAAACAGAAATTGTACAGAAAAATTTAGTAATACTAATTTTTTTAGTATTTTAAAGATTACTAATTTTTGAAAACCAAAGTTTGTATTGGTAACTGAAAAAGTTATCGGGCACAAATTGAAAACTTTATTAGTAATGGTAACAGACTTTTTTGTAAGGAATACTAACATATTTTTATGAGTGTAGTATTTAACCTCTAATAGTTTTTTTTTCAGACCATTCTGACTTTTTAAATTTACTCTATTTAAAAATGTTTGTGTTATTGACAGGCATTTCAGATTATTTGATAAAGTTGACCATTAAAAGACTTACAAAATCTAACATCTACTTTTAAACTTAAATAAAAATACTTTTAAGATTGAAATACAAAATGAAAAAATAAGAAAAACTTTAAACCTTAACAGGATTTTTCAACAAGACTTTGTCTAGATTAAAAATAAAATAACTTATAAAATAAATATTTTTTTATGTATTTATATGAAAATTGTGTAAAATACCTTTCATTGAAAAAAAAATAAAAAAAATCTGAAAATATAAGAATTAATTAAATTTATTTTTAATACTTAAAAATAATAAAAATGGAAAATATCCCAACCAGCAATGTTTATGATATTTATGATTTATTCTTAATAGCCTCTAGTAATAAGGGAGTTTTAAAATAACAGGTCCAAATCTGGCTCGTAGGTTTACTAAGGGGTGGTCCAATAACTGGTATCTTTTTAAAACATGCAATGAAATGAACAATACTCAATAGTTTTGAAACCTTATGGCTTTATTTGAAAGAGCAAACATTCCCGTTTTTTATGGCAAACGACTTCATTGATGCGTCTTCGGCTTGCTCCGCTGTATCGCGTTGTAGCGCAGTACTGCGCTGCCAAACTGCACGTTTTTCAAAAAAAAGTTTTTAACCGAAATAAGGCACTCAAATGAGGTTATGTTAACAAAGAAATTGGTACATCTTGGGATCGTAAAACTCGCAAGGTATTGTAAAGAATCCAATTCATCTATAGAAAGCAATAGATTTGAGTATCAGCATCATTACACAATATTTTCAAAAATACAGCTGAAACTCCCATTTTCGTCAAAGATAAGCGCTACATAGCCATGATTACCGACTTTTTGTTGGCCGTAATAGAATATACCAAGTTGGATGACATTTATTTTCAGAAGGATGTCGCAATATGTCCCACAGTCCATCAAACAATCGATATTTTGCGCACTTAGTTCGGAAATCGTGTTTTTCGCCATATTCGCGGTGACAATTGATCACTTCAGAGCTGCCGATTAAAAACTTTAAAAATTTTTTTGAGGGGTCTCGTTAAAGATTCATGCAACATGGGAAATCCAGAAATGTTCTAGGCCCATTCGACGAATATCGTTCAAGCCATTCGTGAGATAGAACCAGAAACATTAGAAAAATGGGTGCCGAGAATGAGCTACTGCGGAGCTAACCCAAGCAACCGCATGAATGAAGTCGTTTGCCATAAATAATGGGAATATTCGCTCTTTCAAATAAAGCCATAAGGTTTCAAAACTATTGAGTATTGTTCATTTCATTGCATGTTTTAAAAAGATACCAGTTATTGGAACACCCTGTATTTACTCAACAATTTTTATACCCTACACCACACTGTGGTACAGGGTATAATGAGTTTGTGCTGATGTTTGTAACTACCCGAAATATTGGTCCTAGACCCACTTTTAAGTATACCGGTCGACTTAGAATCACTTTTTGAGTCGATTTAGCGATGTCCGTCCGTCCGTCCGTCCGTCCGTCCGTCCGTCTGTCTGTCCATGTAAACGGTGTAAACACGATACAGGTCGCAATTCTCGATCAATTGACTTGAAATTTAAAACTTAAGCCTCTTTTGGCCCAAGGACGAAGCCTATTGAAATTGGAAAATATCGGTCCATATTTAGACCTAGCCCCCATACAAAGGTCCTCTTTAGTTTTGGCTCAAATGACTCTAATAGTCGCATTTTAATAGGTATCTTTTCAAAATTTGGCAGGAATTAATGTTTTATACACACAAATCACCATTCCGAATTTTAAAGAAATCGAACCAGTTCTTCTAGTAGCCCCCATACGAACCACCTTCCCGATTTTCACATAAATCTCTCAATTTTCATGAAAATAGAAAATATTTAATTAAAATTCTGTTTGTGTATGTTAAACGCGTACTTTAATAACCTTATCAAATCTAATTATCATCGGACCATTTTGGACTTAGGTCCCATGTGGAAATTTCGCCCGATATTCCGTTGAAGCGATTTATTGTCAACAAAAAGAAGCTTATTCCACCCAAATTTGATTAGTGATTGCTTACACTTATTAAAGATTTGACAAAATATAGATCTAATCAGTCCATGTTTGAACTTGGGACCCATGGTCCGGGAAACTCTGGTGTAGGGTATTATATGGTCGGTCTTGACCGACTATAATTTTCTTACTTGTTTTTCTTTTGTTTAGTAAGATTTTTTCTAAAGAAACATTTACAAATTTTGATAATTTTTACATTAAGATAAATTTTAGAGACTGAGAAACTGCCTCATATTTTTTTTCTGAAATTTTTAAACCGGTCTGGTTTTCAACATTTTCCTATAGAAATAGTTTCAGATTCTAAAAAAATTTTCTGTAGAAAATTTTTTTAGATTTTGATATATTTTCAGATTCTGAGACATTTTTCCTTTAGAAAGAGTTTTAGATTCTAAGATATTTTTCATTTAGAAGTAGTTTCATATTTTAAGACATTTTTTCTATAGAAAAAGTCTCAAGATTCCGAGACATCTATCTATATATATAAAAGAGTAATGTGACTGACTGACTGACTTATTGACTGATTCATCATCGCCCAGCCCAAACCGCTGAAGCTAGAGACTTGAAATTTGGACTGTAGGTCCACCTCCCGGAATATAGATCCACTAAGGCTGGATTTTTGCCAATGTTGACTCTAAGGGGACAAAAAGGGTAAAAAACTGTACTTTTGGTACTTTTTATATCTCCTGAAATAATGGTCATAGAGACTTGAAATTTGGACTGTATGTTCAACTCCTGGAATATAGATCCAGTAAGGCCGGATTTTTGACAATGTTGACTCTAAGGGGGTAAAAAGGGTAAAAAACTGTACTTTTGGTACTTTTTATATCTCCTGAAATAATGGTCACAGAAACTTGAAATTTGGACTGTATGTTCACCTCCCGGAATATAGATCCAGTAAGGCTGGATTTTGCCAATGTTGATTCTAAGGGGTAAAAAGGGTAAAAAACTGTACTTTTGGTACCTTTTTTATTTTCTTAAATAATGGTCCTAGAAGCTTAAAATTTGCAATGTAGGTTCACCTCCCGGAAAAAATATTCACCCAGGCTGGGTTTTTGCCAATGTTGACTCTACGGGGGTAAAATGGAAAAACGTGTACTTTTGGTTCTTTTTTTAATTTACTGAAATAATGGTACCTTTTATAAAAAGTACCTTTTATTAAAAGTACCTTTTATTAAAAGTACCTTTTATTAAAAGTACCTTTTATAAAAAGTACCTTTTATAAAAAGTACCTTTTATAAAAAGTACCTTTTATAAAAAGTACCTTTTATAAAAAGTACCTTTTATAAAAAGTACCTTTTATAAAAAGTACCTTTTATAAAAAGTACCTTTTATAAAAAGTACCTTTTATAAAAAGTACCTTTTATAAAAAGTACCTTTTATAAAAAGTACCTTTTATAAAAAGTACCTTTTATAAAAAGTACCTTTTATAAAAAGTACCTTTTATAAAAAGTACCTTTTATAAAAAGTACCTTTTATAAAAACTACCTTTTATAAAAAGTACCTTTTATAAAAAGTACCTTTTATAAAAAGTACCTTTTATAAAAAGTACCTTTTATAAAAAATAGCTTTTATTAAAAGTACCTTTTATTAAAAGTACCTTTTATTAAAAGTACCTTTTATAAAAAGTACCTTTTATATAAACTACCTTTTATAAAAAGTACCTTTTATAAAAAGTACCTTTTATAAAAATACCTTTTTGAAAAGCACCTTTTATAACAAGTACCTTTTATAAAAAAAACTTTTTCAAAAAGTACCTTTTATAAAAAGTACCTTCAAAAAAAGTACCTTTTACAAAAAGTACCTTTTATAAAAAGTACCATTTATAAAAAGTAACTTTTATTAAAAGTAAATTTTATAAAAAGTACCCTTTATAAAAAGTACCCTTTATAAAAAGTACCTTTTATAAAAAGTACCTTTTATAAAAAGTACCTTTTATAAAAAGTACCTTTTGTAAAAAGTATCTTGTATTAAAAAGTACGTTTTGTTAAAAGTACGGAAAGTACACTTTTTGGTACTTTTTTATTTCCTGAAATAATAATCATAGAAACTTGAAATTGGAAAAGGTTCCAAAAAATATAATGGTCACAGAAAGTTAAAATTTGGAATGTAAAATCCTTCGGTGAGAAAAAAGATATGGAAAAGTACTTTTTGGAAATTCCGTTTCTTAACGGGGATAAAAATACTTTTAATATTTGCTGAAACAATGATCCTATATAATTGAAATATGGAGTATTGGATACTTCGGTGAAGAAAAAACATTTTGGAAGAGGTACTTTTTGAAAATTCCGTTTCTAATGGGGGTAATAAAGTGTACTTTTGGTACTTTTTTTTGTTTCTATAATAATATAATAACCTTAGAAGAAGGAGATGGAATTGGAAATGAAATGGAGTAGAACGGGGAACAAAATTTTTCGTGTTTAGCTTTTTTCTAAATATTTTTTCCCTCTATATAGTTTTTCACTCAAACTTATTTTTTATTCCAATTTCTTTTTTCACTGAAACATTTATTCACTCAAAATCCAAAATCCCGACATAAGGGCTCGAAAATTGTCAATATATTTTTCCCCCGGAACGAACATGATAACATACCAGCAAAGTTATTCAAATTTGATTGTTTAAATTATTCATTGAAATATTTTTTTATGGAAGACTTAAACGTCCACAAGTAAATAAAACAAAGACTACGTAGGGTAATTTTTTGGAAATCGATAGAGTAATCCTGATCCTTCTATTATCCAGTATTCAACACAACCGGTAACGAAGTACCGGGATGGTAAGCTAGTTGTGTCATATTCGCATAACACCAATACACTGTTATACATTTCCCAATGTTTTTTTTATATTTATGAAGAAAAAAAAAATATATTTTTTTTTTTTAATTAAAACATTTTTGGGAGAATTTCCCTTTCCCATCCCCCCTTGTACCCTTGCATGCTACTATGTAATATTATTTGAAATAATATCCGGCATTTAACTGGTTTTCTTTATTTTTATGATGAAAATTATTGTCTGCCATACTTTTCCTACCACACTATGACAATCAAATTTTAATACACCACTATATAAATGGGTGTAAATGTTATAATGTTAAAGTAATTTATATGCCTTTATGTGTATGGGTGCGTGTGTGTGTGTGTTTGAATGTATTTTATTATAAGTTTGGTTAGGCACATTTCCGTTTAAATTGTGATTATTTCCGCAACAGTAAAAAAAGGAAACCTCAAATATAGGTTCATTGAAATTATACTACTACAACAACTACAACAATAACATATTGCCTCAAAAGTTTGGTTTTTTACTTATTTTTGTTGTTTTGCTTTTATTCCATTCTGTTAGATGATGTGAGGTTTTTATGGTTTCAATTCTATAATAATTTTCTTCTTCTGTGTTTTTTTTTGAGTTGCAATTTAAAATTTGTATGAATGAGAGACTTGTAGTAGTACTGTGCAGTAAATGTTGATGTAGAGTCAGAAGTGTGCATAATATGCATGATGCATCATGCTGAATACAGCAATTATAATGATAAGTGGCATCTTTTGTGGGGAGTCATAAGTTGCTATATACATTGCATGTAATTGCATTACAATGTTATAATAATTGCTCGTTTCTTTTGTTATGGTTTTAATGTATGAAGGAAAAAAAAAATCTGGAAGAAATTTCAATAAGGAAATGAAAAAATACAAAATTTTTGGTTTCAAGTAATATGAGGTTTATGGGTTTTTGCAAACCAAAATTTTAAAGCAATTATATTTAATAGTTTTTAGGATAAAGCGTTAACATTTGTTTACCATTCCGTTTGTAAATCTTGGAAATAAAGGTTAAGGATCTCACAGAGAAATATACACTTGTCTCTCAATCGTTTAAAGTCCCTTGGTTTTACAAGTGGCCCAGAGTCTGAGGCTTTTTCCATACAAAAAATTTCTCAAAATCTGAGACATTCTATATACGAAAAATGACTAAGACTTTTTCTATACGCAAAATGTCTCAGAATCTGAGCCTTTTTATAAACAAAAATTGTCTCAGAATTTGAGACATTTTAAGACTTTTTCTGTAGGAAAAATGTTTCAGAATTGGATATTTTTTTCAGATTTTGAGGTTTTTTCTATAAAAAAAAATATTAAAACTTGAAACTGAAACTGAGAATTTTACTATAGAAAAACACAAGTCAGAATTTGCGACTTTTTCTATAGAAAAAATCTCTCAGATTCTGAAACTTTTTCTATACGAAAAATGTCTCAGAATTTGAGAAGTTTTTTATGCGAATATTGTCTCAGATTCTAAAACTATTTCTATACGAAAAATATCTCAGATTCTAAAACTTTTTCTATACGAAAAATGTTTCAGAATCTGAGAAATTTTCTATAGAAAAAATGTCTCAGGATCTGACACTTTTCTAAAGGATTCTAAAACTTTTGCTATAGAAAACATGATTTAAAATTTGAGACTTAATATATAAAAATAATAATTTGATCCAATGCATTGCAATGATCAGTTTTTATTTATTTTTCCAATTTTTATTTACAACTCATTTTTAAATAATTTTAACCTAACCGAGAACTGGTAACAATGACCGTCGTCTCGTTGTAGCGAAATCGACCAAGGGCTTTGGTGGGAATCGAACCCACGACCCCCTGTTTCATAGGCTAGCACGCTACCAACTAGCCTACAGGGGCCCCTAATTTGAGACTTTTTCTGTAAGAAAAACGTCTCAGAATTTGAGACTTTTTCTATATGAAATCCGAGAATTTTACTATAGGCAAATACATGCCAGCATTTGAGACTTTTTTATGATTTTTTTTTTTTTTTTAAATTCTGAGAATTTTTCTTTAGAAAAAATGTTTCAGAATCTGAGAAGAGTCGATTATTGGAAAAATGCATCAGAAGCTCAGAAATTTTCTATGGAAAATACGTCTCTGAATATGAGACTTTTTCTACAGGAAAAATATCTCAGAATCTAAGATTTTTTCTATAGAAAATGTCTTAGAATCTAAGATTTTTTCTAGAAAATGTCTCAGAATCTGAGATTTTTTCTATAAGAAAAATGTCTCAGAATCTGAGAATTTTTCTATAGGAAAATGTCTCAGAATCGGAGACTTTTTCCATTGGAAAAGTATCGCAGAATCTGAGATTTTTTTATAGAAAATGTCTCAGAATATGAGATTTTTAACATGATTATGTTTTTAGGCTGGTGTCTAATTTTAAAAATGATGCAGGACGCCACCTCAGTTAATAATAGTTACTGTTTTCATTTTCTTAAAACCAAAAAGGTTTCCAACTTCGATTTGGAACTTGGATTTGGAACTTGGATTATGATTGGATTGGATTTGGAACTTGGATTATGAATAAAAGGGGGGTTTCACCAGATGGTGAATAAAACGTAGCATAATTATTTTTTAACAAAAAAAAAAAAAAAATAAAATGCTCATATATTTTTTTACATCAATTTTTTTTCATCAATTTTTTTTTCATCAATTTTTATTTTCATAAAATTTTTGTTTTCATCAATTTTTTTTTTGCATCAATTTTTTTTTCATCAATTGTTTTTTTTATCACAAATTTTTTTTATCATTTTTTTTTCATCAAAACTTTTCTTCATCGAAAAAAAATTTTTTTTTCATCAAATTATTATTTTTTTCATGAAATTTCATCAAATTTTTTTTTTTCATCATAAACTTTTTTTCGTCAAATTTTTTTTTTTTCATAATATTTTTTCCATTAAACTTTTTTTTCATCAATTTTTTTTTTTCGTGAAATTTTTTTTTCATCAATATAGATTTTTTAGAAAATGTCTCAGAATCTGAGATTTTTTCTATGGAAAATATCTGAGAATCTGAGATTTTTAACATGATAATGTTTTTAGGCTGGTGTCTAATTTTAAAAATGATGCAGGACGCCACCTCAGTTTGACCATATAGCTACAGTCTTCCAAAAAAAAAATAAGAATTACTGTTTTCATTTTCTTAAAACCAAAAAGGTTTGCAACTTCTGTTTGTAGCTTGAATAATAACTCACCTGTTGGTGAATAAAAGTGTTTTTGACCAGAGGGTGAATAAAAAGTTTTTTTTTTTATTTTTATTTTTTATTTTTTTCATAAATTTTTTTTTTATTATTATACCCACCAACTAGAGTATGGGGGCCATTCCGTTTGTAACGCATCGAAATATCGGTCGGGGACCCCATAAAGTATATAGATTATTGATCTATGATCGATTTTAAGACTTTTCTAGAATGTCCGTATGTCCGTATGTCCGTCCGTCTGTATAAGACACGATGCAGTCCAAAATAAAAGAGATAGACTCGTTAAGTTTGCCAGGAATATGTGTTTTGGTGCTAGGCAGGTTAAGTTCGTAAATGGGCAAAATCGGACCAGGGGGAAAAAAGTTCCCCCATGAAGAACTTAACTAACCTCTGAAAAACGCCATATTTTCACAGTTTTCTTTTGTATTTTTGTAAAGCAAATGAAACAATTTGATATTAGAAAAAGTTCTAGGTCTGCACTTGGACTTGGGAAATAAAAAAAAAATCGTTTTTCCCGCTCCCTTTTGTGGGCGTGGATATTAAAAATGTTTTTAAATAATAAAAAAATTGTATTTAAATAATAATAAAATTGTATTTAAATTAGAGATGGGCGCGTGAGTAATTTTTGACTCACACTCACTCACGCTCACGACAGGAATTTTTGAATCACGCACACTCACTCACGAGCAAATTTTTTCTACTCACACTCACTCACAATCACGTGAGTAAATTTAATACAACTCACACTCACGTGCACTCACGAGAGATTTACTCACACTCACGAAACTCTTATTTATACAAAAAAAAGTTTTCAAAAACTAAAATTTCAAAAATCTTTCAAAATTTTTAACAAAATTTAAAGTTCAGCGAAATTTTACATTTTTTTGCTTTTTTAGGACAAAATCTTAAGTTAAGCCAAATTTTACAATTTTTTGTTGCTTTTTTTTCGTACAAAAGGAAATATGAAGAGTATATAAATCACGCAGACTCACGCAAAAAAATCGACTCACGCACACTCACTCACGCAAAATTCTTACTCACGCACACTCACTCACGCAATTTTTTTCTCCACTCACACTCACTCATAATCACGTGAGTAAAATTGAATTCAGTCACACTCACGCGTGATCACGCGTGAATCACGTGAATCACGCTCTAATCTGCTCATGTGCCCATCTCTAATTTAAATAATAATAAAATTGTATTACTTAAACTAGCATAATAAATGAATTTTTAAACATTTACCGCATGGGTTTATGTGTCCCCCAATGACCCATACTGACCCCTCCCCCACCCAAAAAAAACGCCCCTGCAATTTTGTAATATATGTTGGAGGGTATTAAGGCATAATTACTTGAGCGAATACGGTTCGGAGACGTGTCAGCTGATACGTTAGCTTGTATTAAAATAAATAGAAATAGGTACTTAAACGAATGCGTGACGGTGCTGTAGCGGCCGAACCTAAAAAATTTTGATTTTCCGTACGTTGTACGTGTCAGCTGATTTTATTTTTTATTTTGTGTTGAAATTTTTTCATTTGTGTGGCAGAATTGACAAATAAATATAAATAAACGAAAAAAAAACTGTTTTCAGTAAATATAAATTACAAAAAATCATAAATAACCACTTTTTAAAATAAAATTTGTAAATTAATATGACACGTTAAAACGGAATCAGTAAGTGCTTGAAAGATACAACAGAACGTCACGCTACAGCACCGCTCCAGTAGCGCTCAAGTGCCTAGGCCTTTATAGATTCGGCTCAGCCAGATTTATCACTCTCAATTGTTTTTTTTTATAAGTTTCTTTTTATAAAATTTTTTTTGCAAAAATTTTTTTTTTTCATCAAATTTTTTTTATCATTTTTTGTTTTATCAAAAAATTTTTTTTTTATTAAATTGTTTTTTTTCAGGATTTTTTTTTATCAAAACTTAAAAAATTTTATTTTTCATCAATTTTATTTTTTCATAATTTTTTTTTTATCAAAAACTTTTTTTTCGTCAATTTTTTTTTTTCATCAAAAAAATTTTTTTTATCATGTTTTTTTCCATCAATTTTTTTTTTATCAAAAATTTTTTTCGTGAAATTTTTTTTTCTTCAATATATGTAGATTTTTTATCACTTTTTTTCATCAAATTTTTTTTTTCATTAAATTTTTTTTTTTCATCAAATATTTTCTGTTCATGAAATTTTTTTTCCATCAATATAGTTTTTTTATCAAATATTTTTCCATCAAATTTTTTTTTCACAAAATTTTCTTTTTTCATAATGTTTTTTTTCTTCGTCAAAAACTTTTTTTTTCACCAAAACTACATTTTTACAAAGTCTAAAATTCTGGCAAAAAAAAATGTTCCATTTGTTTAACAAATGTACAAAAAACAAGTGAGTGTTAAATTCTTTTGTGCCGCATCATTTATACTCTCCAAAATGTAAAAAAACCTTTTTGTACTTTACCAAATTTACAGCTTTTGTGGTTGAGACTGCATCTTGCTTTCCACAGACAGATGGACGGATGTATATAGCTAGATTGTCTTATAAATATATCAATAGTATACAAACTTATTTGGGTCCTCGACCGATATTTCAATTCGGTTTGCAGGGAATGGCAAATGAATATATTATAATTTTTTCTAAAAAAAAAACTTAGCTGTGGCAAGTACACACCAATCTTCAGCAAAATATAATCATGATGTAATGTTTTGGGCTAGAGTAAAAAATTTGCAGGGATTTTTTTCTATAGAATATGTCTCCGAATCTAAGTTTTTCTATAGGAAAAATGTCTTAGAATCTGAGACTTTTCTATAGGAAAAATGTCTCAGAATCTGCGACTTTTTCTATAGGAAAAATTTCTCAGAATCTCAGAGTTTTTCTGTAGGAAAAATGTGCTATTTTCTTTAGGAAAAATGTCTCAGAATCTGCGAATTTTTCTATAGGAAAAAGATATCAGAATTTGAGACATTTTCAACGGAAAAAATGTCTCAGAATCTGAGACTGTTTCAAAATGTTTCAAAATCGCAGACTTATTTTACAAGAAAAGTGTCTCAGAATCTAACACTTATTTCTTAGATTCTGAATAATTTTTTTAAAAAACTTTAAATTTCTAAGACAGTTATTATTAATACCAAAGTTCTTAAAAATTATATCAAAGTGCTTATGTTTCATTCATATCATAAATTTTTGGAAAATTTTTCCATTGAAATTTTCATTGTGTTTTATAGTTTTCATTTCAAAGAAAAAATGCATTAGAAGTTGCAACAAGTTTTTTTTCCAAAAAATAAAGATTTGTTTGTAGCAAGTTTTTTCAAGATAATTTTTTTTTTTGTGTACAATTCAAACATTTACGGTAACTGGATATTGCTAAATTACCATGACTCACCGGAAACTATAAAATGTTTAATGTTCTAGCCATAAGTAACAGGGCCATTCCAAAAAATTTAGCTCAAATTTTAGTCATTTTTGGAAATGGTGTATCAGATTAATTTGAACCTTGACACATAGATAGCCCTCATAAATATGATATATGTACCATATATCGTTTTTTTACATTTGGTGTATTTAACGAATTATGGCGGGTCAAAGATTGACTTTTTAAGCAAAAGTAAGAAAAATACATCACGTTTAAAGAGCTGTAACTTCTTAACCAATGACCCGATTTTCACAAATTTAGGCTTATGTGAAAGCTGGGGTTCTTCTTTTAGAAAATATTTTTAAAATAACACAGTTTTATTTACAGAAATGATGCAAAAATGCAAAAACATTTTTTCTTTTCGAATATTTAAAAAAACACATCTTCGATTTTTTTAAAAAAAATTCTGGTGAAAAATAACAATGTTTTGTATAACATATTCAAAATTCAGAGTGGGATCTCCATGGGATCAAAAAATATTCTGTTTTAAGTACGAGGTTCTCATATTTTTCCCTTACAAAATTTAAATTTCTAATGTTTTGAATGTTTTCAAAATTTTAATAGTATAATTTTCTTTGAAAATTTAAATTTTTATATTGAAGAAACATAAAATTTTAATTTTCTAAGGTAAAATTTAAGAACTTCGTACTAAAACCAGAATATTTTTTGATCCCATTGGGATCCCACTCTGAATTTTGGATATGTTGTACAAAACAGTATTGTTTATCACCAAACGTTTTTTTAAAAAAATCGAAGATGTGTTTTTTTAAATATTCGCAAAAAAAAAATGTTTTTGAATTTTTGCAACACTTCTGAAAAAAAACCGTATTCTTTTGAAAATATTTCCTAAAATACGAAGAATTAAGCTTTCATATGAGCCATTACTTGTGATAATCGGATTACTAGTTAAAAAGTTAGAGCACGTTAAACGTCATGTATTTTTCTGACTTTTGCTAAAAAAGTCGAACTTTGACCCGCGATAATTTGAAAACTACAGCAAATTTTGAAAATCCAAAAATGCAACATATCTCATATAAACGTGGATATCTATGAGCCAAATTCTCAGTGGCGTCCAAATGCATGTTTCCGAACAGTGGGGCGAACATTTTTGGAATTGCCCAACATACTTTTGCAAACAAACAAATAAAAAATGGAGAAGAAAAACTTACAAACACATAGAAAGTTGTAAATGTCTTTTACATCTGTTGCAAATGTGAATGAGATGTAGAAAGGTAAATGTATGTATATGAACCATAAAAGCATAACTTTTTGCGCCAATTATTCACACAATATTGCTTCTGATATACATATCAAAATGTTATGTGTTCATTAGGGTAACACGAGTATTGATTTTTTTGAATCCCGTCGAGGTTTAGCAAAATCTATAAAAAATAACTTTTTCCTTGAAATTTCCAATTATTCGTGGATACACCGAAGGTGCGACCATTACGACCAAGACTACTTGGTAGTTTTCCGATTTGGTTAAAAAATTAAATAAAGAGTTTTAAGCAGTGTTGGCAACCGTTACCCTTTCAATACCGTTACCGATTAAAAACCCTTTAATATTGACTACCGTTACCAATACCGAAATAAAAATTTTTAAATACCGTTACCGATAAAAAACCGTTACTTTTATTCGGATTTTTACCGGTAATGTATCGGTTTTGTTTCGGTTGCATTAATATTACATGTTTTATTTTTTTTGTGAATTTAAAACATATTAACATATTTTTTATATATTTAAAATAAAAAAAAAAAATTGTTGTTCATTGCCAATCAAACCAATGATCTTATTCGCAATTAACTAAATTCGAATATCGGTTTTGGGCCTCATTAAGATTTTATATTATTTTGATCAGTGATTGATTGTAAGAGATGTTCGTCTTTCCATCTGTAGAAGACACGATACTATCCAAAATAAACGTGCTACTCTGCTGGTACGAATGCGTCTTATGTTCATAGGCTGGTTAAGTTCCGAAATGCGAAAATCGGACCAGATGAAAAAAAGTTCCCCCAGAAAACATATTTAATTAATTTTTTTGTCTATTTGTTTAGAAAATGAAACATTTTTATGTCAAGATGATGGGACCGTTCGAAAAAAATATTAGAAAAATCGATTTTTTTCTTTCCGAACCTTTTGGGGGCTTGGCTATAGCAAATAAAATTAAATATTGAAAAAAATTTTATTATTTATGCGTAAATATAAATAAAATTAATTTCTTAACATCTATGGGGAAAGGAAAGGAGTCCCTCCGATACCGCCCGCCCCCTTAAAAAAATCCCCTGAAAAATTCTTGCGAAGTCTTTTTATCCCTGCCGA
This sequence comes from Pegoplata infirma, assembly GCA_963921195.1. Taxonomy (NCBI): domain Eukaryota; kingdom Metazoa; phylum Arthropoda; class Insecta; order Diptera; family Anthomyiidae; genus Pegoplata; species Pegoplata infirma. The sequence goes on along the minus strand of OY992540.1, from coordinate 72,941,902 downwards.
TTTTTTTTAACCAGGACAAACAATTTTGATAATTTTAAAAGAAAAATCTGCTGATTCAAATAAACAGTTCAGGCTGTTTATTTGAAATCAGCAGATTTCTCTATTAAAATCAGCAGCTTTTTCTGCTGTCTAGACGGTTTTTTAGCAGATTCCACCTGGATTATCCAGACATAAATTTAGCTAACCGCGTCAGCTATAATCAGCAGATTTCTCAAATGGCTTAAAATGCAGATTTCTCTTATGGCTCAAAATGCAGACTTTTTTGCTTATTGGACAAAAGTGTCTATACGAACATGAGTTCGTATTTGTTGAATTATATTTAGTATTTAATACTTGTACAAATATAAATATGCATAGAAAATGTACAGAATTTTCCAGTTTTTTTATTTTTTTTAACAAAATTTTTTATTTTTTACGCGTTTTTAACAAATTTGTGACTTGTTAACATTTTATTTATAATAGCGGTACGTACCGGTATTGATGTTTCGGTAACGGTTCACCAAAACCGTTACCGATACCGTTATTCGTTTCGGTTGCCAACCCTGGTTTTTAGATGAAATAGATCAGTAATTTTTCCGGCAGTTGACAAAATTCAAAAAAGTCATTACTCGGACCACCCTATTGCTCATATGTATTCTGTGTATTATATGCAAAGTAACTGTATAAGTATGTATGTGTGTGTTTGAATCTTACCAAAGGATATCATTTGCTTTACGCATTGCAATCTAATATGCAAATACTTAATATTGCAGATGAAGGGTATATTTTTTTGTAGCAAACACTAAGTTCATACACTCAAAAGACAAATTATGACAGAAATCATGTAAAATTATTTATAAGAAAATTTTAAACAGATTTTTCTACTAAACTCACTCTTCAACAGGTACGGGTCAACGACGGGGGAAGAATAAAATTTATAAGATCTGGCAGATTACTTCAGTTCAAATAATTTTCGTCTAATTGTAAGTGGATGGTTAATAAGTGAAACTTTCGGTTTGCCCTTATTTAGTAAAGTCAATTAAATTACCTAATTTTATTTTACGAGTGTAACCCTGAATGACTATGAATTTATTTTTTTGTTTGTGTTTGTTAGTTATTTACATTTCACATACGCACATAACAAGACTAAAATATTTTCAAATTGCTTTGCATTCTGTCCACTACACATGCTAACAACGCACACACATACAGACTCACAAGCAGATGAAAAGGATATAATAAAAAAAATATGTTTGTGTAGGTATTAACATTTATAGCAACATTTTCTATGTGAAATTTGCAACATTAACACAACCTGTCTGCAAGTTTTTGATGCGTTTTCTTTATTGCACCTATCAGTGTAGGTGTTACAAAGGCATCAAAAAGTTGGACATGCAATATGTAACAGCAAGAAATATATGGGTTAATATGGAATTTGGGAAGTGGATAAAGGAAGAAATAATCTGAGACTTTTTCTATAGAAAAATGTCTTAGAATCTGAGACTTTTTCTATAGGAAAAATTTCTCAGGATATAAGATTTTTTCCAAAGGAAAAATGTCTCAGAATCTGGAAAAATGTCTCAGAATCTGAAACACTTTCTATAGGAAAAATTTATCAGAATCTGAGACTTTTTCAGTAGGAAAAATGTCTCATAAACTGAAACTTTTTCTATAGGAAAAATATCTCTAAATCAGAGACTTTTTCTAAAGGAAAAATATAGCTGAATCTTGGACTTTTTCTATCAGAAAAATGTTGCAGAATCTGAGACCGTTTCCATAGAAAAAAAATTCGCAGAATCTAAGAATTTAAGACTTTTTCTATCGGAAAAATGTCCCAAAATCAAAGACATTTTCTTTAGGAAAAATGTCCCAGAATCTCAGACTATTTCTAAATTAAAAATGTCTCAGAATCTGAGACTTTTTCTAAAGGAAAAATGTCTCAGAATCTGAGACTTTTTCTATAAGAAAAATGTCTCAGAATCTGAGACATTTTCAATAGGAAAATGTCTCAGAGTCTGTGGAAAAATGTTTCAGAATCTGAGACTTTTTCTATCAGAAAAATGTCTCAGAATCTGAGACATTTTCAATAGGAAAATGTCTCAGAGTCTGAGACTTTTTCTATAAGAAGGATGTCTCGGTTTCTAAAACTTTTTCTATAGGAAAAATGTCTGAGAACATGATACTATTTCTATAAACAAAATGTCTCAGAGTTTGATATTTTTTCTGTAGAATCTGAGACTTTTTCTATAGGAAAAATGTCTCAGAAGCTGAGACTTTTCCTTTAAAAAATGTCTCAGAATCTGAGACTTTTTCTATTGGTAAAATGTTCCAAAATCTGACACTTTTTCTTAAGAAGAAATGTCCCAGAATCTGAGACCTTTTGTGACTTTTTTATCGGAAAAATGCCCCAAAATCTGAGACTTTTTCTTCGGGAAAAATGTCCCAGAATCTGAGATTTTTTCTATAGACTTTTTTAATTTTTTTTCAGAATCTGAGACTTTTTCTATTGGAAAAATGCCTTAGAATCTGAGACTTTTTCTATAGGAAAATGTCTCATAATCTGAGACTTTTTCTATAGAAAAACTGCCTCAGAATCTGAGACTATTTCTATACAAAAATGTCTCAGAAGTTGAGACTTTTTCTATAAGAAAAATGTCTCAGAATCTGAGAATTTTTCTATAGGAAAAATATCTAAGAATATTAGACTTTTTCTATCGGGAAAATGTATCAGAATCTAAAACTTTTTCTATAGAAAAAATGTCGCAGAATTTGATACTTTTTCTATAGAAAAAATTTCTCAGAATCTGAGACTTTTTCTATAGCAAAAAATTTTTTAGAATCTGAGACTTTTTCTATAGAAAATTGTTTCAGAATATGAGACTTTTTCTTTAGAAGATTTTTTCAATAGAAAAAAATTTCGCAGAATCTAAGACCTTTTTTTATCGGAAAAATGTCGCAGAATTTGGGACTTTTTCTAAAGGAAAAATGTCCCAAAATCTGGGACTTTTTCTTTGGGAAAAATATCCCAGAATCTGAGATTTTTTTCTATAGGAAAAATGTTTCAGAATCTGACACTTTTTTTATAAGAAACTTTTTTAATAAGAATCTGAGACTATTTCTTTAGGAAACATGTTTCAGAATCAGAGACTTTTTCTATCGGTAAAATGTCCCAAAATCTGACACTTTTTCTTTAGGAGAAATGTCCCAGACTCTGAGACCTTTTCAATAGAAAAAACTTCGCAGAATCTAAGACCAGAATTTGCGACTTTTTCTATAGGAAAAATGTCCCAAAATTTTAAACGGGAAAAATGTCTTAGATTCAGAGATTTTTTCTATAGGAAAAATATTTCAGAATCAGAGACTTTTTCTAAAGAAAAAATGTTTCAGAATCTGAGACTTTTTCTATAGGAAAAATGTCTCAGAATCAGAGACTTTTTCTATAGGAAAAATGTGTCAGAATCTGAGACTTTTTCTATAGGAAAAATGTCTCAGAATTTGATACTTTTTCTATAGAAAAAAATGTCTCAGATCCTGAGACTATCGGGAAGATATCTCAGAATCTAAAACTCTTTCTGTAGAAAAAATATCTCAGAATTTGATACTTTTTCTATAGAAAAAATGTCTCAGAATCTGAGACTTTTTCTATAGGAAAAAATGTCTTGGAATCTGAGACTTTTTCTATAGGAAAAATTTCTCAGAATCTGAGACTTTTTCTGGAGAAAAAATGTCTCAAAATTTGAGTCTATTTCTAAAGGAAAGATTTTTCAGAATCAAAGGCTTTTTCTGTAGTAAAAATGTCTCAGAATTAAGGACTTTTCTATAGGAAAAATGTCTCAGAATTTGAGAATTTTTTTGTATAGGAAAAATGTTTTAGAATTTGAGATTTTTTCTATAGAAAAATGTCTCGGAATCTTCAGAATCAGAGACTTGTAGAACAAATTTTCAAAAATCTGAGGCTTTTTCTTTAAGAAAAATGTCTTAGAATCTGAGACATTTTTTTAGTGGAAAAATTTAAAAAAAAATTTCCTTAAATCTAAGATTTTTTCTTGAGGAAAAATGTCTCAAGAACTGAAACTTTTTCTGTAGAAAAAATTTCACGGAATCTATGACTTTTTCAATCAGAAAAATGTCGCAGAATCTGGGACTTTATCTATCGGGAAAATGTCCAAAATCTGATACTTTCTTTATCGGAAAAATGTCCCAAAATCTCCGACTTTTTGTATAGGAAAAATGTATGAAGATCTGAGACTTTTTCTATATGAAAATTTTTGCAGAGTTTAAGACTTTTTCTATCGGGTAAAAGTCCCAAAATCTGACACTTTTTCTATAGAAAAAATGTCTCAGAATTTGAGATTTTTTTTTACAGGAAAGCTGTCTTAAAATCTAAGAGTTCACCATAGGAAACCATTCTCAAAAGGGTATTAAAAGTTCGACACAACCAAACATAAATTTCTAAACTACTGTTACAGAGCTGTTGCATTTTCAAAAACTACTATTGCAAATTTTAAATGGAATTACTTTTATTGTATGGAATGGGAATGATTTTGTAGTGTATGAAAATTCATTGCATACATTTTAGTTTCCTTTTGTATTTACAAATGTTTTCATATGACTGCATGATTGTACATGCTCGCACTTACCACTACGTAGCACTTGCATATTGTTGATGTTATTACCGTTCATTCGTACGTTCATACTTAACTATAAATGCTGATCATTTGCTATTACAATCTGTAATTTCTGACAATATTTTTTTTTTTCTTCCCAGTTTTTTATGTTTATAGTTTGTTTCCTTTGTTAAATGCATTACTTTCTTAGATTTGATGGCATACTGAAAGTTTGTTTGAAATTACTTTTTTTTTAAACATAATTTTAGGAAAATTCTTATTGTGCAAAAATATTTTCGCATTTTTTTGTGAAGGAGAATTTTTTTTTCATGTGTAAAGAAAACAAATATTAACAAACAGATTCAAGTTAAGAAATGTGAATAGAAATATTTTAACATATGTAGGTATGCATTTTCAATCGCCATTGCAAATTAACCCTTATAAAAATAACTTATGTCTATTCTAGCTCGAGGTCTTTATTTCCTTTACAAATTAAAACTATCTTACAAATACCGAAACACGTGTCGTAAATAAATGCGCGCTGATCCACGGTGGGGAAGGGAAACCACCCTCCAAAACGAACTCGAAAGAAAAAAAAGGGAAAGGAAAAAAAGAAAAATAAAGAAGAAAAGAAGAGGAGAGGGAAGAAATGAAAGTGGAAAATAAAATAATAGAAGAATTTTTTCTATAAAAAATGTTCAAGAATCTTCAAATTTTTCTAAAGGAAAAATGTTTTGGAATGTTAAAATTTTTCTATATCAAAAAATTTGAGAATTTTTCTATTGTAAAAATTTGGGAATATTTATTAAGGAAGAAATTGAAAATTTTCTTTAGGAAAAAATTGAGAATTGGGAATACTTTGGGAATTTTACTACAGGAAAAACCTTACAATTTTCTATGGGAAAAATCTTAGAATTTTTCTATAGAGATTTTTTTTTTTTATAGAAATCTTTCAATTAAAAATATCTTAGCTTTTTCTATACGAAAAAGTTTTGGAATATTAAGATTTTTTGTTTTGAAAAAATAGAAGAACTATTCTAGGCAAAAAATTTGGGAGTTTTCTACAGGAAAAAAATTGAGTTTTTCTTTAGGAAAAATTTTCGAATTTTTTTTAGAATTTTTCTATCTGAACATTTTTCAACGGAAAATTTGACAATTTTTTATCGGAAACTTTGACAGTTTTTAATCAGGACAAATTTTAGAGTTTTCTGTTGGGAAAATCTGATATTGTTTCTTTAAAAAAATCTAAGAAGAAGATGGGTAATAAGGAAAGAGAAAAAGAAAAAGAAAAGTGATTAACATGAGATTTTTCTAGAAAAAAAAGTCCAAGCATCCCAAAATTTTTCTATAGGAAAAATGTTTTTTATAAGAAAAAAACAAATATTTAAATTTTTGTATAGGAAAAATAAGAAAATTTTCTTCAGGAAAATCGTGACAATTTTTCTAAAAAAAACATTTTCCAAATGTCTCAGATTTGTGAGTTTTTTTATATAAAAAAATTTTCTAGAAAAAATTGCTCAGAATCTGAGACTTTTTCTGCAAAAAAAATTTCTCAGAATCCGAGTCTAAGATTCTAAATTTTGTTTCTATTTGAAAAATATCATCGATATCTAACAACAAGACTTTTTCTATAGGAAAAATAGGAAGTTGAGATCTTTTCTTTAGGGAAAATGTCTAAGAAGCTAAGACTGTTTTGTAGAAAAAATGTTTTAGATTCACATACTTTTTAACAAAAAATATGTCTCGGAAAATGTTTAAGAAACTTAGACTTTTTCTAAGGAAAGGTGTCTATCTATTAGGGTTTCTATTCTGAAAAAATTTCCCGGGAATTCCCGGGAAATATTATTCTTAAAATCCCGGAATTTTTTCTTCGGGAAATTTCGGGAATTTGTCGCTAATTTGTATAAGAAAAATATACATAATTTGCACATTTTTTACACATTTATTAAATATAACATTAAACTTTAAAAAAAGTTTAAATATTGAAAGAAAAACTGGTAAGGATATCTATTAAAAAAAATACTCAGAATCTAGGAAATTGCCTAAGTATCTGATAATTTTCTATAAGAGAGTAAATCAGTATATGAAAATTTTTCTTTAGCAAGAATTTCACATATTCTAACAGCTTTTTGTAGCAAATTGACTCAGAACCTGAGAATTTTTCTATGAGGATAATGTCTTAAAATCATAAATTTTCAATTTAAGCAAATGAATCAGGAACATTTTAAAAATCAGGAAACTTTTCTGCAATAAACATAAATTTTCGGAAATGCTAACTTTTTTAAATCCAAAGTTAGGACCCATGCTCAATCTGGCTTAGTTGTCGAGATATCGCCATTTTAAGTTTTTTGAAAAAAAAAAATCCAAAGTTATTAAAATTTTACTAAAACAGTGGAAAAACCTTCCTCAAGTCAAAGAAAATAAACTAATTGGTAGAAAATTACGTCCTAAAACTAAAGAAGTTGAATATGTCTTAAAAAAAGATTCTTGTCATATATTTAGGGAAAATTTCTTTGGCAGTAAGAATTTCTTTCAAGTATTTGGGAATTCCATTTAAGGAAAATTATGGAATATACATATAACAGTACATGAACTTAAATTTTTTCCTTTCACTAGTGGTGTTTCTTTTCTGGCAAAAAATGTGCCTTTTTATGTTTTTTTTTTATTATGTTTTTGTGATCTTTTCTAAAAAATGTCAACCCTTATAAAAAATATCGTGTTCTTTTATAAAAATGTCAGCCCTATAAAGTGCAAAAAAGTTGCACTTTTTACCCCGTAAAAAATCACGGGGTTGAAATTGCCTTATACAACAGCTGACTTTTTTTATGTTGTTTTCTCAAAACAGCTGTTAAAAAATACAGGGCAGAGTATTTTTGGATGTTGTGTTCTATTCCAGTCAAATAAAATGCAAGTTTTTGAAGGTGTGAGTTAAACATTTTAAAAATGTATACCCTAAAAAGGCAAACATTTTTTTTCAGAAAAGAAATCACCATTAGATTCTGAAACATTTTTCGTCTCAAATTATTAGATTTGTTCGTAATTAAAAAATTTTAGATTATGAGACCTTTTTTTATAGAAAAAGTCTTAGACCTTTTTCCTATAGAAAAAATCTTAGATTCTGAAACCTTTTTCTTAAAGAAAAAGACTCAGATTCTTAGACCTTTTTCCTATAGAAAAGGTTTTAGAATCTGACACTTATATCTAAGGAAAAAGTCTCAGACTCTCAGACCTTTTTCCCATAGAAAAGTCTCAATTCTCAGAGCTTTTTCTTATATAAAATAAGTCTAAAATACTGGCACATTTTTCCCTAAAGAAAAGTGACAAAATTTGAGAAATTTTTCCATTATAAAAAGTCTCAGATTGAGAGAAATTTTTCCTTCAGAAGATTCTGATTCAAAAACCATTTTCCTATAGAAAAATTCTGAGATTCTGAGACCCTTTCCAAAAGAAAAATTCCAGATTCTGAGGCGCTTATCCTGTAGAGAAAGTCTTTGATTCTGATACCTTTTTCTTATATAAAAAACACTCAGATTTTAGTCTTTTTTTCTAGAGAAAACGTCTCAGACTTTGAGACCTTTTTCCTATAGAAAAAGTCATATATACTGAGACCTGTTTCCCAAAAAAAAAAAAGTGTCTGATTCTGAGACATTTTTCCTATAGAAAAAGTCTAAAACTTTGAGATTCTGTCTCTGATTCTGAGACCTTTTGCCTTCAAAAAAAACCCCTCAGATTCTGAGACTTTAACAATTTGGGAATTCTTCTCCAAAATTCCGAAAAAGAAAATGTTTGAGGATTTGAAAAATTTGAGAGTTCGTTTGTAACTTTTTCTATAGAAAAAGTCTCAGATTCTGTGAAAAAAAACATATTCTATGTTATTTTTTTATACCAAAGATTGATAGAAATATTTTTCACAGAAAATCCTCAGATTGAGGCACATGTTTCCATTGAAAATTTTAAAAATTTTCTCTATAAAAATTTTGTTTTTTCTATGAAAAATTTTTGGATTTCGAGATTTTTGTCTTTTAGAATATTTTTTAGAAAATTTCCTTCTTCCTTTTTTCCCTTTTTTTTCTTTTCTTTTCTTTCTTTTTTTTCTTTTTGAAATTTGGTCTGGGGGGGGGGGGGGGGGCGAATTTCCCGCGCATGGGCTACAAGAAGAAACTGGTAATTTCAACTGGTAAATTCAAATTTATTTTCTTTGTTTTCCTTTTAAAAAACGGACTACTTATATATCATTTGAAACAACATATATTTTCAGTTATTTTTAAACGTTAATACTTAAATGACTAGACATTCCGTAAAACAAACAATATTTCAGTTATTTTAACTGTTTACAATTTTTTTGTTTTGTGAAGTAAAAATAAAATTTTGTGAATAACAAACAACAAAAACCGTACTTCTGTAAAATTATACGGTATAATCAGTCACAAATAATTTAACTGATAAAAATATTTTTCCATAACTTTTGTAGTTTATTGTTTAAACAACTGTATAAATCATTCAATATTTTATTTTCTTTGAAAAACAAACGATAAAACGTTTAAAACAACTTTAGCCAAAAACTTTTTGAATAACCGTAAATAGTTACTGTAAAACTTTTGTGGGTGTATAGTTATTTTTTCAGTGTATATATGATCATTTACGGGTTAAATTGCACCTGCCTAAATTGAAGACACGAAGATGTTTCAAACATTTTAACACATTCAAGGAAAGTCTCCTAAAGGATCGCTATAGATTTTCTTGATTACTACTTGATATAGAGGACACAATATGAAGAGCAATCTATTACTTTATGGTTATTTATAACTCCATGTATTTTAAGTGAGTGAAATGCTTTTATAGTATTCAACAAATTTTATCAAATTGGAATCAAATAAAATATGGGTACATAAAATAGCCAAAACAATGTGCTCGATTCGGGAGTACTCTTTCACCATTCACCTAATTTTTAAAAATTTGATATCCTTTCGAATTTTAAGATTTTAAATTAAAATTGAAAGAATATCAATTTTTATAAATAAGGTGAATGGTGACAGAGTACTCCCAAATCGAGCACAATATTTTTTTTTTGTTTTTATTAAACCCATTACGAAAAACATTGACTTTGCCTAGGAGTGTTTTATTTCCTACAAAATTTCAAAATTAAATGAAAATCTTAATGTCCTTCCTTGGACACCTTCCTCGTAAGTGGCACCAACAACAAAAATTGAAAAATAGAATACCAATCAGTTTATGAAACTTCTGTCTGAGAGTTAATAAAAAGTACGAAGAAAACAATTTTTATATTGTAAGAAAAAATATCCAAAAACTACACCATTCGATTATTGCAATCTAAGAATTTGTTGAAATAAGTAGAATTTCTATTTTTTTTTCTTTTTGCACTTTTAGAACAATAAAAAAAACTAAAATAAAAATAAAAAATATTTGAACAAATAGCAGTAACAGCACAAATGTTGCTACATTATATCTACTAACATCACATTTTTTAGTTTACCTAAGGTCTGTATTCAACATTTCACATTTCATGTCTTGTCTTTATGTGCAACCAATTTAACAAAGGACAAAAAGGAATTCTTAGTTTTTTTTAGCTGATGTCAGCATATGAAAAAATAAATGTTTTTTTCTTTTGTTTTCTGTGACAATTGTTAACACGACCACTGCAGCAACAACAAGCGACTATTACTGTTAGAGCAAATGCAATGGAGTTTTTTTTTGTGTTCGTCTTTTCTATTTGAACACTTAACAAGCTGTTACTTAAAATACTTAGAAACTATGATCAAAATGTATGTAGTCAAAGAAATTAATAATCAGGGAAACCAAAAATATGCTCCAAAAATTACGTTATATGCGCTTAAAAAATGCCCTTAAAAACGGAAAATATGCTCTAAAAACAATAAAAATATGCTCTTAAAAAAAAAAAATGATGTCCCTTTATTTGCGGTGTTTTTTACAATTTGTTAGAGAATAGACCCTTCAAATACCGTTAATATTTAATATTTTCTACCATGTTGCTGAATCTTAAGAAAACATAGTTTCATATACCGATATGAAGCAAGAACAGGCCAAAGGGGAATAAATCGTCACAATTCCGTAATTGTTGAACAAAAACTATGCTCTAAAAATATGCTCTTATTCTAAAATATGCTCTTAAACCTAAAATATGCAAAAATATGCTATAACAAATCGATGCCAGATTTCTTAAAAACTTCCGAAACGGATAAATACCTTACCCATTTATCAATTAAATGCACAGGAAAAAACATGATACTGCATATTTTTGGTTTCCCTGGTAATATTTTTATAAAAGTTAGCTATACAAAAAAAAAAATCTCGGAGTCTGAGATTTTTTCTCTTCGACAAATGCCTCAGAATCGGGAAAATTTCCTAAAAGAATCATTTATCTGAATCTGAGAATTTTTATATTGGAAAAATGTCTCAGAATCCCTTAAAAAATTTAGTTTAAAAATATTTAATTTTTCAGGATGTTAATTCTACTAATGGATCCTAGATTAATAGATAGTGTTATTACATCAATAGTAGCAATTTTAGCTTTTATCCCCTTTTTAAACCATTAAAAAAACAACCCTCTTTTAGAAAATTATTTTAGCACAGGATGGTCGTAAACCAAACATAATAAGTTTTTGAACTATCTTTTAGGAGATCGATGAAGTGCAGTTCTTGAATTGTTCTTAACCGTTTCCGAATTAAAACTTCCTATCTTAGGAGATCAAAAATGTAACAAAGTACATTTTTTAGTGGTTTAGAATTGAATCATTCTAAAAAGTGCATTTGTCAAAATGTTTTTTTGCGCAGAAAAAACCCAAATTCCAAATTACTTGTGTCAAGAACCTTATTTCAAATATAAATTTTCTGAAGATTATTTCAGAAGAAAGAGAATGTATAAAAAAACTCTTTTTACCTAATTTTTCCACCAGAAATCCGAATTTTCCAAAAAGTTCTTTTTAATATGATAATTTTTTTAGGGTGGTGTCTAATTTAAAAAAATTTGCATAAAAATTTGACTATATAAGCTAACGATTAACAAAAAAGAAAATAAGTATTACTGTTTTCATTTTCTTAAAACCAAAAATTTTAGTAACATTGGTTTGTAACTTGGATAATAATTCACCTCGTGGTGAATAAAAATATATTCACCAGCTGGTGAAAAAAACGTAACATAATTATTTTACATCAATTTTTTTTATCAATATTATTTTTCATCAACATTCAATTTTTATCAATATTTTTTTTTTCGTCAATATTTTTTTTCATCAAAATTTTTTTTTTTTTCAATTTTATTTTTTTTATCAATATTTTTTTTTTTACCAATTATTTTTTTTTAATCAATATTTTTTTCATCAATATTTTTTTCATCAATATTTTTTTTCATTAATATTTTTTTTATCAGTATTTTTTTTTAACAATTTTTTTTCATCAAAAAAAATTTTTTTCATCATTTTTTTTTTTTTTTCATCAAACTGTTTTTTAATAAAATATTTTTTTTTTCATCAAACATTTTTTTTTTTTTTCGCTTAATATTTTTTTCGTCAAAATTTTGTTCATCAATTATTTTTTTTCCTCCATTTTCATCCGACTAAAAAAAAAGAAAATACGAATTACTGTTTAATTTTTTGTCATCAAATAGTTTTAAGTTCGATATTTTATTTTTTGCATTCCACAGACGGAATGTTTTTAGCTTTTTTTCCATCAATTTTTTTTTTTTCATTAATTTTTTTTATAAAATATTTTTTTTTTCCATAAACTTTTTTTCATAATTTTTTTTTTCATCAAATATTTTTTTTTTTTTGTAATTTTTTTCTTTTTCATAAAACTTTTTTCAATTTTTTCAACATTTTTTTCGGTTTTTTTAATCAAAAATTAACAAAAAAGAAAATAAGAATTACTGTTTTCATTTTCTTAAAACTAAAAATTTTAGTAACATGGGTATGTGACTTGGATAATAATTTACCTCGTGGTGAATAAAAAAAATATTCACCAGCTGGTGAAAAAAACGTAACATAATTATTTTAAATCAATTTTATTTTTTCATTAATATTATTTTTCATCAACATTCTTTTTTCATCAATATTTTTTTTTTCATCAATATTTTTTTCCATCAAATTTTTTTTTCATCAATATTTTTTTCAACAATATTTTTTTCTTTTGATCAATATTTTTTTAACAATTATTTTTTTTAATCAATATTTTTTCATCAATATTTTTTTTCATTAATATTTGTTATCAGTATTTTTTTCATTTTTTTTTTTCATGAAATATTTTTTTTTCATCAAAAATTTTTTTTTCATCAAATATTTTTTTTTGTCATCAATAATTTTTTTTATAATTTTTTTTTTCTTCAAAATTTTTTTCATCAAATATTTTTTTTTCATCAAACTTTTTTTTTCCTCCATTTTCATCTGACTAAAAAAAGAAAATACGAATTACTGTTTAATTTAATTTTTTTCATCAAACAGTTTTTAATTCGTTTTTTTTTTATTTTTTGCATTCCACAGCCAGGCTGGTGGCTTAGCTGGCAGCCCCAGCACCAGCCTAGGAGAGCTATAGGCCAATCACCCATTCTCTTCGAAGTTAAAAAGATTACTGAAACCAATACAAATGTAAATGTAAATAATGATTTGTTGCGGCCCTATGTTCCACAGGGAATTAAAGGATTAAATATATATATACAGACAGAGTGACGGATAGGACGGATGTTTATAGCTTATAGGAAATATTTTTTTTTGTAATTTTTTTCTTTTTCAATAACCTTTTTTAAACTTTTTTTTTCATAAGTATTTGTTTTAAATCAATAATTTTTTTAAATCAATATTTTTTTTTTCATCAATATTTATTTTTTTCATCAATATTTTTTTTCATTAATATTTTTTTTATCAATTTTTTTTTTTCATCAGTATTTTTTTTCATCAAATATTTTTTTTTTATCAATTTTTTATTTTTTTTTCATCAAAAACTTTTTTTCTATAAATTTTTTTTTTTCATCAATTTTCCATCCATCCATTTTCATCCGACTGAAAAAAAAGAATATAAGAATTTCTGTTTTAGAGTCCCCGCACAACAATGTCGGAGCGGTTGACGGTTTCGGTCACGAGAGAGTATAGGCGCAAAACAAAGGCGGCAGCGGGAAATTCAGTCAAGCATTGATATTTACGTTTTTTTTCACTTTTTCACTATTTTTAATTTAAGTTTATTGTTTTTTTTATTATCAATTTGATTTTCTTATATTAATTCGTTCTTTTTTGTGTTATTTTTAGAATTTTAAATATTTTTTTTTTAGAGATCACATTTTTTTGTTTACTTTATCGAAAATAATCGAAATATTTATAAAATTCTGGCAACATTTTCATATCAAAAATTAAAAGAGAGAGAGAAACCGACATAAAAATAAAATTAATTTTATTCAAGCGGTTTTCGGCCGAGCGTTTTTTCTTGCCAAAATTGTATGAAAAAAACGTCACCGACATTGTTCTGCGGGGACTCTTAATTTTCTTTTTCATCAAACAGTTTTTATTTCGTTTTTTTTTAATTTTTGCTTTCACATACAGATTGACGGATGTTTTTGGTTTTTTTTATAAATTTTTTTTATAAAATATTTTTTTTTTCACAAAGTATTTTTTTATACCCTCCACTCTAGTGATAGAGGGTATATATAAGTTTGTCATTCCGTTTGTAACACCTCGAAATATTGGTCTAGGACCCCATAAAGTATATGCATATATTCATGATCCTTGATCGATTTTAAGACGATGTAGCGATATCCGTCCGCCCGTCTGTCTGTCTGTTGAAAACACGCTAACTTTTAAGAGGCTTTACGGAGGCTCCTGAAGTTTGGCACATATGTTGGGCATTTACCTGGTCAGGCTGGTATTGCAATCCAGCAAAATCGATCCAGGGCACTGTGGCCGAAATCACTGATCTAGCGGCGGTCAAAATTAAAATATTAAGATCGATAAATGTTTTTGCACTGCATCGTTTACCTATACTTTACAGAAAAAATTTACGTTTTTACTTTTGTTTTGCTTTCAATATTCGCACAGCTGTAAGCTGTCAAATATACATTTTCTGCAATTTGGGGCCTAATTACTCAGTGAGTTTTTTTTTACACTTTTAAGTCAATTGTTTATACATTTTGAGCCAAAAAGTTTTAATTGAAAGTAAAAGGTATGTTTTAACTAAAAAATAAATGTTTGTGGTCTGTGTGTATCTAGTTTATTATTAGTGCATTATAGAAGTTGACATTTGTGATAAACTATAGTTTCATGGACTGCAACTTTTGAAATTCGATCGTATTCGGTCCAATTCCTGTTTTGGTTTTTATTTAGGGTTATTCTTGTTGTGAAGTTTCAGTATGGCGTGCTAGTTCGCGCAAGTTGTTCGGTTTTTTAGGGTCCATCTGCCTGTCCAAATAAACAGTATAAACGTGATACTGACCACAATTTTCAATCGATTTGGCTAAAATTTAAAATTTAAGATTTTTTATCAAAATAACAAAACCTATTAAATTTTTGACAAAATCGGTCCATGCAATCCCATAGCCCTAATGTTAATTACCCCTTCCAGTTTTACTTAATAAGCCCTAACAATAGTATTTTAACAAATATCCTCTTGAAATTCGACTGTTAAATGTTTTTTATAGCCAAAAATAATCACTCTAAATTTTAACGGAATCGGAACATTTTAACTACTAGTCCTCATACAGACCACCCTCCCGATATTCACATAAATTTCCCAAAAAACATAAAAACACTGAAATAAATAAATATGGTTAAAAATTAAATTCTTTTTAAGTTTTATAATCACAAATATGCATTGGGCTTTATTATTTTGCATATCCGAATTAAGCGCCGCTAGATTGGATGTTTCGGCCACTGTGCAGTGGTTCAAAAGTTATGAGCAAAAGACTGAATTTCGGCAAGGGTTTTTTGTGAATTTACGAGATAAACTTTCGAAAGACAAATCTGAGGATGCTGAAGCTTGGCACATCTATTTGTCGTTCCCCTGGCCTAGTTCTTCTGGAATTTCAGCCAAATCGGTCCAGTGGTTCAAAAATTATTAGCAAAACCGTGAGATAAAACGTGTTAAAAAGCCGTTAAACATGTTTTAAAAACATTGGTAAGCCACAAAAATATTTTACAACGTATTTTTGTCACTCAAAAATATTTTTACACTAAAAACAAAAAAAAAACACTCGAAAAAAATTTTACACTCAAAAAAAAGTTTACACTCGAAAAAAATTTTTGTGAATTTTTTTTTTCAAAAATTACTAAATAAAAGTTGTTTTACACAAAATAATATTTTTCTAATCAAAAATGCTATTTTTTCACGTTAGAAAATTCACTATCACTTTAAAAGGGCATTGTTGAGGGTATTCATAGATTCGGTCAAGTCGAATTTAACTTTTCTACTTGTTTTTCATAAATTGTTTTAATTTTTTTTTTTTTTTCATCAAACAGTCTTTATTTAATTTTTTTTATTTTTTGCTTTCCACAGACAGATGGAAGGATGTTTATAGCTTTTTTTTCATAATTTTTTTCATAAAATAATTTTTTTTTTCATAAACTTTTTTTTCATCATTTTTTTTTTTTATCAAATAGTTTTTTTTCATAATTTTTTATTTTTTTTTTTTTTTTCATCAAACCTTTTTCATTTTTTTACCAATTTTTTAGCACTTTTTTCATAATTTTTCTTTAATCAAAATTTTTTTTCAAAATTTTTTTTTTTTTTTTTGTTAAAATTTTTTCATCAAAATTTAGATTTTCATCAAAAACTTTCTTTAAGTTTTTTATTTTTTGCTTTCCACAGACGGACGGACGGATGTTTGTATAGATGAACCGATGTCTGTATATCATCTTACATGGATCAATAACAGAAAAACTTTATGGGGTCCTCGAACGATATTTTAATTCGTTTTGCATGGAATTTCAAATGAATACAGCATTATTTTTTTATACACCCAATTCTTCAGCAAAGCATTATCATGATTTACTGTTTTGGGAAAGAACACAAAATTCGCAGGCATTTTTAAGATTTTTCATATATCGGACAAACTTTTGACTTTTCACAACCTTTTCACACAAGTGAAATTAAATGCAAAATATTTTTATTGAACATTTTGGCACTTTAAACGCCGTTTAAGTGATGTTCAATAAGAATATTTAAGAAACGGACTAAAATGACCCCTAAAAATGGGAGATAGAGGGTTAATATGTTCCACAAAAAAAACCGCCCTCAAATTTCACCTAAAAAAATGTAATTATATTATTTAGCTAAGAAGAAGATTAAAAACATTTTTTGACTTACACTGTGTACTTTGGAGAAATACAGCTTTTTTATTGGCATTTTTCGCGAAAACGGGAATTAATCTAGAAAAACTGGGAGACACGTGTATATTATTTTGGGCCCTACTTTCAGAATTTATAGGTCTGGTCCATGTGTGCAAAAGTGTGTCGGACGATGTGATAATTCTTAACAGTTTTTATGAAAATAATAAAATATTTAACCGTAAAGGAAACTGCAAATTGTTGATCGGTATCGAAGTATCGGGAGCTCATGCTATACTCAAAGAAAAAGCTTCATTATATTAATGAAAACTGTCATAAATATAACGAAAATCTTCATTAAAGTTTGTCCAATGTAACAGTTTCATAAAAACAATGAATCAGTTTCATAATTGTGAAATTTTTCATTATATTTATAAAAGGTTTCATAAATAAAATGAATAAAATTTCATCAACTTTTGTGAAACTCTTCATAAATATTATGAAATGTTTCATAAATACGATGAAACATTTCATAGATTTATTTATTTTTTCTTTAATATTTCATCATATTAGGAAACTATTTCATAGTATTTATGAACCAATTCATTGGTACTATGAACTAGTTCCATAATTATAATTAAATACTTAAAAAAATTATATTATTTTTATGAAATGTTTCATAGTATTTATGAAACATTTCATAATGTTTATGCAACAGTTACATTGGACGAATTTTAATGACAAGATTCGTTATATTTATGAAAAGGTTTCATAGTATTTATGAAATGTTTCATTAATAGAGCAAATGCATTATTTTTTTTAAGAAATAAAATAGATGATATTTACATTGGAAAAATTTAAATAAGGAAATAAAATTTTAAAAATCATCTTCAGAAGCTATAATTGTTTTGCCCCGATTTCTTATTCATAATTTAAAAAATCATATGACACGTTTATGAATTTTTTGAAATCATGAAATTTATAAAGTGCATTTCATAGACTATTTTCATACATCTTAATTATATTTATGAAGGTTTCATAAATATAATGAAATTTTATGACAAAAATATTTATTAAACCATGTCATAAATATTATGAAGCATTTTTCCCTGAGTGTAGTCTTATTTATTTCTGTGTTAATTCTACATAACTCAAAAATATGTTTACTTCTTGAGCAAATTGTTAAAATACATTTACTTGTCTACCAAAACTAAAACCTCAAACTTTTTGGAAGTAGAAGAATTGTAATTTGTAACAAATAGAAGAAAACTTAAAAAGGGAAAACCTCAAATAGTGATGGTTTTGCAAAGATGTTATAGTTAAACAAATTAATTTTCCACATAAAAAATGTCTCATTTTTCATTTAGTTTCTATTTCCACACAAAAAAAAAAGAAGTTTAGTTTAATACTCTAATGATTTCATAACATTTCATTCATTTATACAAAAAATTCCTTTTAAATTTAGTTTTGTTTTTCCATCTCACCCTTTCATCATTTTACCTTAAAGCCTGCCTAGGAGACGCTTATAAATTTGTGTGTGATACCACTACTGTGACAAATTAATTAAACTGTCTGCTCCCTGTGGATGTGCTTCAATATGAGGAGTAAGTATGTATGTATTAGTTTTGTAACATACTACCGTTTCCTGTTCAGTGCTTTGTTAGTTGTCTCTATATTTCACATACACTCTCTCTCTCTACATTCCCCTGCATCTTTATCAATTTCATTATAAAACTTGATGCTGCTCATGTGATATCATTTGTTTTGGTTTTGTTGGTATTTGTAAACGGTATTCATGGCAAATCTCTAGCAATTAGCAATGTAAGCTGAATGCGGTTTTTAGTAAATTATTTGGTTTCTATAAGTTTTATAATATAAATGTTTGCACTACGCTTTAATTAAACTTTGACTTTTTTTTTATGTGTGGAAAATAAGATAATGTACGTATTTCTTTTTTTAAAAATATTTATTTTAGTTAATTTCAAAGGAAATGTGTGTAAAAGTTGATACTCAGGGGAGTATACGTAATATTCTCTGGGGAGTATACGTAATATTTATGAAAATTATATTAATCATACGCAATGTGGTGAATGCTAAAATGAAGTGGTTACAAACAAATTTATTTTCTGATATATATGAAAGAGTAACGTGACTGAATGACATACTCATTCATCATCGCCCAGCTCAAACCGCTGAAGCTAGAGACAAAAAATTTAGACTCTAGGTTTATCTCCTGGAAAGTAGATCCACAAAGGCTGGGTTTTCACCAATGTTGATTTAAGGGGCTAAAAGCGTAATAAAAAGTGGAGATTTGATACTTAATATATTTCGGTAAAAAAAATTTTGGAAAAAGTACTTTTTAAAAATTACGTTTGTTAAGGGGGTAAAAAGCGTACCTTTGGAACTTTTAATATTAACGGAAATAATGATTAAGGCACTTGAAACTCTAGAAAAAGTACTTCTTCAAAGTTCCCTTTTTTAGCGGTTTTAAAATATTACTTTTGGTACTTTTTATATATCCTAAAAATATGGTCCCAAAACTTGAAGTTCGTAATGTAGGATATTTAGATGAAAAGAAACACTCTGGAAAAAGCGGTTAAAAAATTTGAACTTTTGGTACTTTTTAAAAAGGAAACAATCTGGAAAAAGGGGGTTAACAAATTTGTACTTTTAGTACTTCTTAAATTTTCTGATATAATGGTTTAAGAAGCTTGAAATACAAACCTTTTATAAAAGTTACTTTTTATAAAAGGTACTTTTTATAAAAGGTACTTTTTATAAAAGGTACTTTTTATAAAAGGTACTTTTTATAAAAGGTACTTTTTATAAAAGTTACTTTTTATAAAATGTACTTTTTATAAACGGTACCTTTTATAAAATGTACTTTTTAAGGTACTTTTTATAAAAGGTACTTTTTATAAAAGGTACCTTTTATAAAAGGTACTTTTTATAAAAGGTACTTATTATAAAAGGTACTTTTTATAAAAGGTACTTTTTATAAAAGGTACTTTTAATAAAAGGCAGTTTTTATAAAAGGTACTTTTTATAAAAGGTACTTTTTATAAAAGGTACTTTTTATAAAAGGTACTTTTTATAAAAGGTACTTTTTATAAAAGATACGTTTTATAAAAGGTACTTTTTATAAAAGGTACTTTTTGTAAAAAGTACTTTTTATAAAAGGTACTTTTTATAAAAGGTACTTTTTGTAAAAAGTACTTTTTATAAAAGTAACTTTTTATAAAAGGTACTTTTTATAAACGGTACCTTTTATAAAAGGTACTTTTTAAGGTACTTTTTATAAAAGGTGCTTTTTATAAAAGGTACTTTTTATAAAAGGCACTTTTTATAAAAGGTACTTTTTATAAAAGGTACTTTTTATAAAAGGTACTTTTTATAAAAAGTACTTTTTATAAAAGGTACTTTTTATAAAAGGTACTTTTTATAAAAGGTACTTTTTATAAAATGTACTTTTTATAAAATGTACTTTTTATAAAAGGTACTTTTTATAAAAGGTACTTTTTATAAAAGGTACTTTTTATAAAAGGTACTTTTTATAAAAGGTACTTTTTATAAAAGGTACTTTTTATAAAAGGTACTTTTTATAAAATGTACTTTTTATAAAAGGTACTTTTTATAAAAGGTACTTTTTATAAAAGGTACTTTTTATAAAAGGTACTTTTTATTAAAGGTACTTTTTATAAAAGGTACTTTTTATAAAAGGTACTTTTTATAAAAGGTACTTTTTATAAAAGGTACTTTTTATAAAAGGTACTTTTTATAAAAGGTACTTTTGATAAAAGGTACTTTTGATAAAAGGTACTTTTTGAAAACGGTACAGAATTTTCGGAACGAACTTTTTCCAGAATGTTTTATTTCACAAAAGGATCCTACATTCTAAATTTCAAGTTTGAATAACCATTATTTCAGTAAATAAAAAAAGTACCAAAAGTACTTTTTTACCCATTTCACCCCCGTAGAATCAAAATTGGCAAAACCCGCGCCTTAGTGAATCTTTTTTCCGGGAGGTGAACCGACATTGTAAATTTCAATTTTCTAGTGCCATTATTTAAGGAAATATAAAATGTAACAAAAGTACATATTTTTACCCTTTTTACCCTATTAGAATCATCATTGGCAAAAACCCAGCCTTTTGGGATCTATATTCCGTGAGGTGAACATACAGTCCAAATTTAAAGTATATGTGACAATTTTTTAAGGAAATATAAAAAATACCAAAAGTACAGATTTTTACCCCCTTAGAATCAACATTGGCAATAATCCAGTCGTACTGGATCTTTATTCCAGGATGTGAACATACTGTCCAAATTTCAAGTTTCTATGACCATCATTTCAGGAGATATAAAAAGCACCAAAAATACAGTTTTTTAACTTTTTTACCCCCTTTGAATCAACACTGGCAAAAATCCAGCCTTAATGGATCTATATTCCGGGAGGTGAACATACAGTCCAAATTTCAAGTTTCTATGATATCACGAGATTTAAAAAGTACAAAAGTACAGTTTTTTTACCCTTTTTACCCCCTTAGAATTAACATTGGCAAAACTCCAGCCATAGTGGATCTATATTGCGGGAGGTGAACTTACAGTCCAAATTTCAAGTCTCTAGCTTCAGCTGTTTGGGCTGGGCGATGATGAATGAGCATGCCAGTCGGTCAGTCAGTCACATTACTCTTATATATATATAGATTTTTCGGATTTGGGTGATTTTCGCCATAAAGTTTATTTCTGTCTTTTATTATTTAACAAAATTTATTTTTTTTAAATGAAAATATTTTTTTATTAAGAAATCTGAACAAAATTGAATTTTGGCGATATTTTACATCCGATTTTGCGACAAAGCCAAAAAAGTCTGACAACCCCGTTAATATGACGAAGCAAAAAAACGGACACACACACACATGCTATGTACATAAATATAACTATCAATGAGAAATTTTTAAGATTTTTTTTTTATTTTTCTCAAAGAACTTTTTTCTTAAAGAACTTTTTTAAATTAAATTTAGATATTGTTTTACATATTTTAAAGCTTTTTTGTAAAGATTTTTTCCTTTTTCTTATTTTTTTCATTTCCGTTTACTTTCTTATGTATTCCACAAAATATGAGTTAATTTAGGGTTATGTTAAAAACAACTATGAGTTTTTTCAGATATTCACTCATAACTTTTAAAATACTAAACCGATTTAAAAAAAAATAATACATCAATTTCTTCCTAGGAAAATTACGCAACTTTTGGTACCCCAAGCGTTAAAATCGGTTCCGGATTATTGCCAAAAACGTGATTTCAACAGACAGACAGACGGACAGACAGACAGAAAGACGGACATCGCTAGATCGACTTAAAATCGATCAAGGATCATAAATATATATACTTTATGGGGTCCTAAACCAATATTTCAATGTGTTAGATACGGAATGACAAACTTATATATACCCTCTATCACCAGAGTGGAGGGTATAAAAACTGCCTAAAAGTCCATGGACTTGCCTTTATAATGAAATCAAACACCACTAACAAATCATGCATTTAACTGAACATCTGCTGCTTGGCGATTCTGAGAAATGCGGTTTAATTTGAATGCATTTAGCTAAGTACGTAAAAATAATAACTTTCTTAACTTTTTGTCATTAATTAGTTATTTTTTTTATCTTGTTTTGAATAACTAAAATACGCTAATGTAATACAATTGTATAAATATGTAGTCTTTTTTTTTGCGAAAATTTTAAATCTGTTAAGTAAGACATTATTCTTATTCCCCCTGGAAAGTTAAGTGAAATGCTAAATTATTTTGAGCCACTACCAAAAACAAAAAATAAATTAGAAAATACTAAATATTATGTTGTGCTGCTTAACAACAAGCCATTGACAAAACCAAGCAGAAGTTTTTACTTTTTATAGGGGGAAAAACACAAATTTAACAGCGGAAGTTTATAAATTAAAGAAATTCAATATACATATTAGTAAAATAAAAATTTCTTGATATTAAGTGAAAAACTAATTATTTTGAGTGGAAGTTTAAAATGAAATATTTTTTTTAAGTGCGGAGAGATGGAAGGACACAATTGTCTTACATTCGATTTGGGATCATGACTATATAGCATACGGGGCCCTTGAGAAATATCGAAGTTTTCAATGGAATTGAAAAACTTTTTTTTATCGACAAACACAGACCAACAGATGGATGGATACCACTAGAACGCCTTATAAATCATTACGGATCAATAATATATGAACATAATGGGGTCCTAGACCGATATTTATATGCATTTTACATAGAATGACAAATTAATATAGCGTTATATTTTCTAGAAAAATTTTGGTTTGAAAGAACATCTATCTATATAGCAAAACATTATCATCATTCAATGGTTTGGGCAAGAGTTAAAATTTTGCAGAAATTTTTATCACTTATTATTAGTTTGGCATAATTCAAAACTTTGCTGGGTTCTCTTACAACTATAGACTATTTTCGTAGTAATTTCACTGCATTTAATCGAGTTTTATGGTTTTTATTTTTTTCTATGGCTGGCTAAACTCGCAATAGTCGTAATAAGTACTCTGTAGAAGAATAATACCAACGACAAAAAAAGTAAGTAATCGAAAGAAAAGTCAAAGTGCATTTCAAGTTGTACTTTCTTTTTAACATGTTTTAATGATCCAAATGGGTATTGTGACTTTTATTTCTTTTTTTTTGTGAAGAGTTTTAAATATTTTAAATCTGCACAAAAAATGGTAATACTTTTGTATATCAATTGCGCTGTTATGGGAATATTTTTTAAAACCGAATTTTTGTAAACTATTAATAACAAAAAAGAGGGCGCTGCACATTGGGAACTTTGTATGGAAAAAGCGCTCATCGACGTTTTTTTGTTATAACTCGTGAACGGATAAGAATTTCACGACATTCTTTACCATTATAAAAACTGGAGACCTTAAAAAACTCACACATGTGGATTGGACATTTTCGCACTAGTACCCTACTTGTAAATTTAAGGCAAAGTTGGCTAATTTGTTCATATAAAAAAATAAAATGGTGGTCAATTATTTAAAACAGTTACGGATTTTAAGTGACAATATAACAGCTTACCATTCAATACAAAGTGTTTCTTTCATATTTTGGCAAAGTCTACACCCTACACTAAAATAGCCTGCAAAATTAACTGCTTTCTATCTTTTATCATTTTCGATTTTTTAAACAAAAATAATGGGGAAAAATATCAGACAAAGAAGCAACACACGGTAAATACGCATTATTTGCAATAATTGTTAAGTTATTTGGGGAAAAAAATATTATAAAAACATTACTCTATAATCAGTACTTTCAACTTGTCTGTCTGGCTTATTAGGGATATATTTGGATCGGACTTAACATAACCATACTAAACACATCTTGCAGGTTGTTTGGTTTTGAGTTTTATCTGTTAAAGTTTCTTTTATGGCTTTTTAAATGCCGATGTGATCTTATCAAAACCTACTCCGATAATTGCCATTAAATAAGGCAAATATTTTTTAAATGTTACTTAATTAGTTTAGGGTAATTTTAATACCAACGGGCAATTACAATTCTTGTAAAAATAGTATCATGAGCTAGAATTGTATGCATAGTGGGACTCATGGTTAACCAACCATGCTTTTCAACTTATAATTTTGCAGTTCCATGTATGTGTTTTCTAAACTTAACTGAATTATTTTTATCATTTGCGTTGATACACAGAAGTATTATAACAACCCGTTTTATAATATCTTCTGCTAATCCAGTTATTTTGGCCGTAATTGCGGTCAAGAAAGCCTTTTAGTTACAAGCATTAGGTGAAACTCCTTTTGCCTTAATAAAGTGAGGTAGGGTATCAAAATCAATAATTATTGGAAACCGCGGTTGTCTGTTAACAATATAGGTAATTTAAGTAAAATTTTGTAATAAAACGATTAACAGTAAATTTTGTTAGAAAATAATCACTTTAAAAATACTTATTTTTTCGTTAGTAGACCCCACTTTAAACCTCATTTCAGGGCGCAGCAGCAACTGGCTGCAAAAGTTTCTACCCCAGGAGTATTAAGTAATACTTCTAGTTTATTGTACAAAAAGAATCGCCATTCCCTTCCGTTCCCCACAAAAGTTGCAATCCAAAATATAAATAGTTCTTTCCGAATTTTTCAAAAATTGACACTTTTTGATAGCCTGTATTTCCTACTTAAAAAGAGTAATATTAAAAACCATAAAATGGTTAACAAAGGTAACAGTCATAGCTACAATCTCCACTTAATTTCAGGAAAATCGCATTATTGGAAGTAGTTTTAATAAAATAAAAAAAGACTTCAAAAATTTTTTTTTTTTCAAATTTATGCAAAAAGTCCTTACTTTGAATTTATGTCCTGACTAAACTAAGCGATGGATTTTCTTTCTATGAACGGTTTTCTTTCTCCTAGGGTGTCTACTTAACGAATACGACCATTTACTGTAAACAACTAAACATTTGTTTGGCTCTCAAATGCGCGTCTAGGATCCAATGTGCGCTGGTGTAAAAATTTAAGTCGATCTTTTAAGGGGTTCAAATTTATATGGGGGTATTCTAGCTGAGATAGACGACAGAGATATATACAGATCTTAAATGGGACTGCGTTAAAGTTAGTCAATGCTAATGGGACAGTTTAATGCCCCGGCTTACCACTCAAATTTTTAGACATCTCGATATTAATGGGTTCTTCTATTTTCTGCTTTAATTTCGTAAAAATCAGCATTCAGTAGAAGTTAGGAATTAAATTTTGTGGGACAGATGCCATGTACAAACACATTGCTGTAAACAAAAGAAAAGGATTACATTAGACTGACATTCTTTTAAATGAAAAAATGTTTGTTTCTGATTTCTAATTAGTAGGGTTAATACTTCAGAAAGATTTTGTCCGATGAGGGTTTCTACATTTTAAAAATCACGTTTTTTTTGCAGAAAATCTTTGAACGATATAATTTTTTTTTTAATTAATTTCACAGTGTAACAACCAAAATCGGAATGGGATGAAACCAAAGTTCGATTTTGTATCACTAGGTTATTAGTAGGGCAGCATGAAATAACCCCCCAGGAAATAAGTCCCCAAAACGAAAATGAAATAAGTCCCCAAAAATCAAATGCTTCTTTTTTATTTCAAAGGATAAATCAATTTATATTAAACACAAATTCAGATCACGGACAACTAAAGAAAATAAGCTACATTTGTTAGAGCCTTTTTTTCGCTTTAAAAAAAAAAAATTAGGTAAAAAAAAATTTTTTATTAAAATTTTTATTTTTTTAAAAAAAATATCCAAAAAAATTCGGAGGTTATAAATAAAATACTAAATGTCAATTCAAATGAGTTTTTTTAAAAAACGAGAGGTGATTACACTGTACGACAAAATTCAACTTTTGGTTGCACCCATGATCGGGACCAAAAAAATCTATAAGTAGAGCTAAAATAAAGATAACACGGGTTCTTTATCAATTCGTATCAATTCGTTTTCGCGTTTTATAAGCAGATTATTATTTTGTATATATTCGAGTTTCAATCACTTGGAGAAGTGGGATTACACCTGCAACAGTTAATCGTGATAGCACAAATTTTGCTGAAATACTTGTAAATAGTGTCCGATAAAATGTACAAAACATGAGGAAGATCGGTACACGGGTTTAAAAATTATGAAGAAATTTCTCAAATTTGGATGTTTTTTTACATGTTTTTATATCTTCTATTTAGTGATATAGGGTTCAAAATACACTAACTTTTGAAAGACAATTTTGGTGCTCCTTAAGTTTACCTGGCCAGGTTGGTATTGAATTTCTAGGAAATCGATCCAGGGTTTCAGAAGTTATGATCATAACAGTGAATTTCGGATTAATTTCACCTTGAATTCTTTCGTTCAAAAAACCCTAAATGCTCTTTTAAAATATTGGTTTGCCACAAATATATTTTACAAAGTAATTTTATCACTAAAAAATGTTTACAATCGAAAAAAAAAAATTACACTTGAAGAAACTTTACACTCAAAAAAAATTTACACACAAAAAAAATTACACTCAAATTTTTTTTTACAAAAATTATAAAAAGAGTTTTTTAATCCAAATAAAAAAGGTCGAGTCAACTTTTCTAACAATTTTGTTTTCACGTTAGAAAAATTACTATCATTTAAAAGGGTCTAATGGAGGGTATGCATGCCAAGTCGTTTTTAACTTTTCTGGTTGTTTGTTAGTGGCAATTCTAAAGAAAACTGTGGCAACTCTGGGAAAGTTTTATACATCTTTTTGCAATGCACACATCTTATTTTTGTTGCCATCATAAACAATTTGGATGGCCAAAAATTTTGGAGTGTAAAATATTTTTGAGTGTACTTTTTTTGCGTGTACAATTTTTTTGAGTGTAATTTTTTATTCTAGCGATAAAATTACTTTGTAAAATATTTTTGTGACATACCAATATTTTTTTAAGAGCCTTTAAAGTTTTTTTGAAAGAGTGAATTCAAAATGAAACCTATTCGAAATTCACGGTTTTGATCATAAATTCTAAAACACTGGATCGATTTTCTCGAAATTCAATACCAACCTAACCAGGGAAATAACAAATATATATGCAAAACTTTAGGAGCATCCAAATTGTCTTTCAAAAGATAGAGTATTTTTAACCCTCTATCATTTAAAAGTTGGTATAAACACATGTGAAAAAACGTCCAAATTTGTGAAATTTCTTCATAACTTTTAAACCCGTGGACCGATTTTCCGCATGTTTTGCACAATTTATCTGATACAATTTGCAAGTATTTCAGCTTAATTTAAGCCATCACGATTTACTGTGGCGCGCGTAATCCTTACTTCCCCAAGTAATTAAAACTCATATATATACAAAATATTGATTTGCTAAAAAAAATCGAAAACGAATTGATCTAGAAAAACTTGGAGACACGGGTATCTTTTTTTTAGCTCTTTTTTCAGAATTTTTTGGTCCCGATCATGGGTGCAAAATCGTGTCGTACAGTGTTATAAGATTTATATGAAACACCCAAAATTTTAAAGACACTCCTATTGTACTAGACGTATTTGATGAAAATCCACTAAAGGAAAGAGCTTTTTTTCATTATACCCTACACCACACTGTGGTACAGGGTATAATGAGTTTGTGCTGATGTTTGTAACTACCCGAAATATTGGTCCTAGACCCACTTTTAAGTATACCGATCGACTTAGAATCACTTTTTGAGTCGATTTAGCGTTGTCCGTCCGTCCGTCCGTCTGTCTGTCCATGTAAACGGTGTAAACACGATACAGGTCGCAATTCTCGATCAATTGACTTGAAAGGACGAAGCCTATTGAAATTGGAAAAAATCGGTCCATATTTAGACCTAGCCCCCATACAAAGGTCCTCTTTAGTTTTGGCTCAAATGACTCTAATAGTCGCATTTTAATAGGTATCTTTTCAAAATTTGGCAGGAATTAATGTTTTATACACACAAATCACCATTCCGAATTTTAAAGAAATCGAACCAGTTCTTCTAGTAGCCCCCATACAAACCACCTTCCCGATTTTCATATAAATCTCTCAATTTTCATGAAAATAGAAAATATTTAATTAAAATTCTGTTTGTGTATGTTAAACGCGTACTTTAATAACCTTATCAAATCTAATTATCATCGGACCATTTTGGACTTAGGTCCCATGTGGAAATTTCGCCCGATATTCAGTTGAAGCGATTTATTGTCAACAAAAAGAAGCCTATTCCACTCAAATTTGATTAGTGATTGCTTTTTACACTTATTAAAGATTTGAAAAAATATAGATCTAATCAGTCCATGTTTGAACTTGGGACCCATGGTCCGGGAAACTCTGGTGTAGAGTATTATATGGTCGGTCTTGACCGACTATAATTTTCTTACTTGTTTTCTGCTTATTTTGACGTTTTTCCGGCTTTTTTAAGAGCTTTAAACATTGTACAATATACAATCAGATACGATCATAGCTGAATAGATATAAACAAGGATATAAACAAGGCGCGGATCCAGCTGTTGAGTTTGGCGGTGGGGGAGGGGTTGTTGCTATTGTTTCTACTCAAACATTTTTTTGCAGGGAACCTCAGATCAGATTTAAATCATAAGTTAAGTTTTTTTACTCTTGTTTATAATGATTTTTTCTTTAGAAACATTTGCAATTTTTAAAAATTTATTAGAATAAAAAAGGTTTTTCAATTTAAGAAAATCTTTAATATTTAAAAAAATTTTTGATATTTAAAAAAAAAATTCTCCTCAAAAAATTTTCAGCAAAAGACCCAACAATTTTACTATAGAAAATATATCAGTTTTTGAGACATATTTATTCCAAAAAAGTTTCCTGCTTTCAAAATTTTTTAGAATCATTTGCTTAAAGAGAAAGTTGTTACTGAGACATTATCGCAATAGAAAATTCTGAAGTTCTTAACCATTTTGCTACAGAAAAAGCTCTATAAAATTCTTGCTATTGAATAATTTTAGATTCTTATACACATAGAAAATTCTCAGAAACTTAGGCAATTTTCCCACCATTGTGATTTTCCCCATAGAAAACCTCTAAAGTTCTGAAATATTTTTTTCGGTTCTATTTTTCCACCGACACATTCGTTCTACACCAAAATTGTCCGGTTTTAAAAAACAAAAAACTAGGAAATACCTGAGATTAGAAAAATTAAATTCTTTAATGCCTTAAAAATGTTTTCGAGTAAATTTCATAGATTCGAGACATTTTTCTTTTTCTAAAGAAAAAGTGAGACATTTTTTTTCCGAGACATATTTCCTATTTAAAAGTCTGAGAATCTTAAGAAATTTTTCTTACAAAAAAAAAAATCTTAGATTCTGAAAAATTTTTCCTACAGAACAGGTCTCAGCCTCTGAAACATTTTTCATATAGAAAAAGTTTTAGAATCTGAATCTCAGACATTCTTCCACAGAAAATGTTTCTGAGACATTTTTTAAATAGAAACAAAAAATCGGAATTTAAGATATTTTCCCTAAAATCTCAGATTTTGTGGCTACCCGAGTAAAAATGTTTAGATATATTTTTATATTTTATATATCACATCTTATTTCAGATTTGAATGATCAGTACTGATCTAAGTAAGATCAGTTTTGATCCGAGATTTGAAAGATAAGTACTGATCCGAAAAATGGATCGCTAAGATTAGATCAGTTTTAATCGGACGGATACAATAACATCCGAAAATGGGTTTATATAATTAGATAAACCTATTTTTCGGATGAAATTGTATCCGTCCGATTAAAACTGATCTAATCTTAGCGATCCATTTTTCGGATCAGTACTGATCCTTCACATTTTTACTTGGGTATTTTCTATAGAAAAGTTTTATATTCTGAGATATTTTTACTTTAGAAAACATTTTTCTAGAACATTTTTCAATATTTTTCCTATAGAATTTTTTTTTCTACGATTTTTAGACTATTTTTCCTTTACAAAAGATTTCAGCTTTTATTATTCAAAAAAGTATTAGATTCTGAGACATATTTCAAAAATTAGAAATAATCTCAGATTCTGAGACATTTGCCCTGAAGAAAAAGTCTTTCTGTGATATTTTTAAATAAAAAATCTTATATTCCGCAACATTTTTCCAGGTTCTATGTAATTTGGCTATAGAAAAAGTCTAAGATTCTAATACATTTTTTCTAAAGAAAAATTCTAAAATTTTTCTTTAAGAAAATTTTCTTGATTATTCTAAAATTTTTCCTTAAGAAATTTTTCCTGATTATTCTATAAAAAATTTAAAAATTCCGAGACTTTTTTCCCATAAAAAAATTTTTAGTTTCGAAAACTTTTTTCTTTAGAAAAATTTTGAGATTCATAGATTCCTATAGTAAAATTGTTACAATTTTTCTATAAAAAATTCTCGGATTTTTCTTATGAAAAAATTGTCGGATTTTCCTTATAGAAAATTTCTAAGAAAAATTCTTAAATTTTACCTATAGAAAAAATCCTAAACGAAATATTTCAAAATTTTTCGTCTAGAAAAATTCTCGTAGAAAAATTCTAACATTCCGAAACATATTCCATTTCTCCTATAGAAAAATTCTCAGATTTTCTCTATAGAAAAATTCATATTTTTTTCCTCTAGAAAAATTCCTATAACAAAGTTCTCAATTTCCTAAAGAAAAATTCTCAAATATTTCCTGTAAAAATTTTTTTAAATTTTTTCATATAGAAAAATTTAACATTCGTACATTTTTCCTTTAGAAAAATTGTAAGATTGTTAGGAAAATTTCATAGAAAAAATTTTGAGATTATTTTCTTTTTCATTTTCCTTTTTTTTCCTCTCCCTTTTTCATATCTCCCATCTTTTTCGAAATAAGCTTGAAATGTAAATTTTTTGACTTTTTAAAAAACGGCACTAGCGAAGATTTCGATTTTCATCGAAATTTAGTAGTTAGGCACCCCAGGTTCATAATCATTTACAGTGTTCGTAAGTTGAGGTGAATGTCGGTTCGTACAAAGTGTGAAACAAAAATTGTTTTTTTTTACTTTAGATTGGGGAAAAAACAAATATTGTTAAAAAATTGCTACCCTATAGTACATACAAATAAATACACTGCAACATATTGTATGTATATTGTAAATACAAGTAAATGTTGGTTAACTCTTTTTTTTTATTATTGTTAGGTTCTTTATATATTTTTCACTGCATCAACTAAGTACTGGCATTACTAGTGGTTCCTCCTTTCCAGTTACTACATCACCGACCAAACGAACAACACTAACCAGAGAACGAAGCCGACCGGCTTCGAGTCGGCTCACAGCCGCCGCCGACAGTTTCTAGTTGCTCAAGCCGCCGCCGAAACAGGCGGCTTTTGTCGGCTAAAATTTTCAGCCGACTTTCTCAGCTTAGCCGACAGGATTTACAAATTATTATTTTTTTTTTATATGCATGAGTTTTTAAAATTTTTTTTTTATTTTACTTTGAAATGTTTTAATTTTTGCGTTTTTCCCGCTAAATCTATCGATTTTGAATAGAAAAACATTAGACTGGTTCCATTTTGAATAGCATGGGCTTTAACCAATTGTTTGTTTTATTTATAAAAAAAATTAACCTAATCATTCTTCCGATTTTTGTTATTTATTTAAAATTGTGTATAGTTTGCCTTTAATCGTTGTTCAAAATTGTATCAAAATGTAAACTTTTTAATTTTACAGTAGAATTAGAAATATATTTTGAAATCGGTAACAACTTCGATGTTTTTAATTGGGTTCAGCTAAAATTTTGTGAGTTAGTTTTATAAAAATGTATCATAATTATAATTAATCAAAAAAAAAATATATAAACTATAATTTCTAGCTCTTCGATTAGCGATTTCGCAAATTAAAAAATTTTTAAACTCTTGGTTTTAAAGATTTTATTAGTTAGGCCGTTTTGCGATTTAGCTAACTATTGGGAAGACAATGGGATTAGACAAAATCGTGTTCTTTTTAATGCTTTTTAATTTATATTTTTTTAAAATAAATTAAAAAAAAACTTTAAAAAAAATGTTTAGAAACTGTCGGCTATTAGCCGACTTTTAGCCGCCGCCGACTGTTTTTTTGCTTAGCCGCCGCCGCCGACTATTTTATATCGGCTTCGTTCCCTGACACTAACATTCATTAAAGAAATACTTATGTACGAAAACCCTAAGCAACTTCTTGATAAACGGCAAACTTTTAGGATAATCAAGTATTGCAATTAATTCGTGGCAATAGTAAAGTGCAGACATTTGTTTCGCCACATAGAACAACTACGGCAGCGTAAACGAGTAGAGTTTCTTGAATAGTTTTTAGTCAATGTTTACTGCAGGATAACTTTTTCTTTCTTCTTGGCTTTGTGTGTGAGTGTTTGTTGGATATTCCTTTATTTTCTCTTATTTTCTTCAACAAATTTTCCATTTTATGGGTTTTAATTTGAAATGTTTTTCTTAGAGTTGGAATTTGTTGTATGTCTTAGAAAAAGATTTTAAATATTTAACAAAACTACGTTTAGAGGCAAAATAACTATATTTGGATATTTAGAGCATAATGCAAAATATTTAAAGCAATGATTATTAAAACAGTTCATGTTCTGGTCTTTTAATCTAAAACACATATGTATATAAAAATGTTGGGTAACTCACTGACTGACTAATTCAGTGCCTAAATCATCATCGCCTAGTCCAAACAACTACACCTGTTCCAATTGTATTTTAAAATTTTCCGAATATATTTTAAAATTGTCCAAATGTATTTTAAAACTGTTCAAAAAATTTTTTCAAATTGTCCAAATGAATTTGAAAATTGTCCAAATGTATTTTAAAATTTGTCCAAATATATTTCAAATTCCAAATGTATTTTAAAATTATCCAAATATATTTTAAAATTGTCCAAATGTAGTTCAAAATTTTCCAAATGTATTTTAAAATTGTCCAAATGTATTTCAAAATTGTTCAAACGTAGTTTAAAATTGTCCAAATATATTTCAAAATTGTCCAAATGTATTTTAAAATTGTCCAAATGTTTTTTAAAATTGTCCAAATGTATTTTAAAATTATCCAAATGTATTTTAAAATTGTCCAAATTTTTTATGTTCAAGAAAAAGTTAAGTGTATCTGTTCTGAAATTTTAAGAGATGTTTTTTGCCTTGTCTTCGAGAAAAATGCCTGCGAATTTTGTACTCTTGCCCAAAACATTATGTTATGATAATGTTTTGCGGAAGATTTGGGTGTGCTTGCCAAGGCAAAGATTTTTTTTAGAAAAAATAATGTTATATTACTTTGCTATTCCATGCAAACGAATATCAGTCGAGAACCTTATTAAGATTATATATTATTGATCCATTTCTAAGACACTCTAGCTTTATACATCCGTCCATCTGTCTGTGGAAAGCAAGATGCAGTCCGAATCAAAAGAACTGTACATTTGGTAAATAAGTGCAAAAAAGTGTTTTTACATTTTAAAGAGTATAAAAGATTCGGCACCGAAGAATTTAACACTCTCACTTGTTTTATGTACATTTGATAAACAAATGGAACATTTTTATGTAAAAAGTTTAGACTTGTTGAAAAAGAATGTTTAGGTACAAAAAAAGGGGAAATATGATTTTTGGTGAAAAAAAAATGTTTGATGGATGAAAAAAAGTTTTTGATGAAGAAAAAAAATTTTTTATAAAAAAAAATTTTGATGAAAAGAAAATGTTTTTTTTTTTTTTTTTTTAAAATTGAGAAAAACAAATGATGAAAAAAAATTATGGAAAAAAAAATTTCTTGGAAAAACAAAAAAATTAATGAAAAAAAAAATTTTATGAAAAAAAATTTTATGAAAAATAAAACAAGAAGAAAACAAGTAGAAAAGTTAAATTCGACTTTGCCGAATCTATGAATACCCTCCACAATGCATTTTTTTACACGGTAGTACATTTTTTAACGTGAAAAAATTAACAATTTTGATTAGAAATATTTTATTTTGATAAAAAAACCCTTTTTTTTTGTCATTTAAAAAAAAAAAAATACTATTTTTTTTTTTTTTGAGTGTAAAATTTTTTTCGAGTGTAATGTTTTTTTTACTGTAAAAATATTTCTGAGTGAATGCACGTAAGTATGTACACAAAATATTGTCATTTTTGTAAATAAAAAAACTAAATTTTTTTTGTATAAATTTTTTTTTGAGTGTAAAATTTTTTTGAGTGTAAAATTTTTTTGAGTGTAAAATTTTTTTTGAGTGTAAAATTTTTTTCGAGAGTAATTTTTAAGTTACCAATGCTTTTAAAACTAAACAAGTTTAAAAAGCATTGCTTTAAAATTAAACAAGTTTGAAAAGCATTGTTTAGTTACCACCAATGCTTTTAAAACACGTGGCATTTTAGATGAAACTAATCTGAAATTCAGGGTTTCGCTTATAACTTTTGAACCACTGGACCGATTTAGCTGAAATTTAAAACCAAATAGACCCGGGGAACGGCAAAGATACATGCCAAGCTTCAGTAATCTCATTATTGTCTTTCGAAAGTTATCGTGTTTTTTATCTCGTAAATTCGTGAAACACCCTTGCCGAAATTTACTCTTTTGCTCATAACTTTTGAACCACTGGACCGATTTGGCTGGATTGCAATACCAACCTGACCAGGTAAATGACAAACATATATGCCAAACTTCAGTAGCCTCTGTAAAGTCTTTCAAAAGTTAGCGTGTTTTCTACGGACGGACAGACAGACAGACAGACGGACGGACGGACGGACATCGCTAGATCGACTTAAAATCGATCGAGGATTATAAATATATATACTTTATGGGGTCCTAGACCAATATTTCGATGTGTTATAAACGGAATGACAAACTTATATATACCATCTATCACTAGAGTGGAGGGTATAAAAAAAGTTATGAAAAAAAAAAACAAAAATTTCATGAAAAAAAAAAATTGATGAAAAAAAATAATTTTATGAAAAAACAAGTAAGAGTGTTAAATTCGGCTGTGCCGAATCTTTTATACCCTCTAACAGGCAAAAA
Source organism: Pegoplata infirma (assembly GCA_963921195.1). Lineage (NCBI taxonomy): Eukaryota > Metazoa > Arthropoda > Insecta > Diptera > Anthomyiidae > Pegoplata > Pegoplata infirma. Next base: position 72,906,519 of record OY992540.1, on the reverse strand, counting down.
AAAAAATAAAAAAAAAATCACAGGGGCGTTTTCTTTTTTTTTTTTGTGGGGGTGGGGGGCTACGGAAGGACATCGCTAGAATATCTTAGAATCGATCACTGATCATAAATATGTATACTTTATGGGGTCCTAGACCGATATTTTGATGCGTTACACACGGAATGACAAAGTGAGTATACCCCCATAAAAATTTGATGAAAAAAAAAATATCTCAAAAAAAAAAAAAAAAATTTATAAAAAAAAAATTTGATGAAAAAAAAAAATTATGGAAAAAAAAATTGATGAAAAAAAAATTTGATGAAAAAAAAAATTTGATGAAAAAAAAAAAATTGATGAATTCGACTTGGCCGAATCTATGAATACCCTCGACAATGCCCTTTTTAAGTTATAGTAAATTTTCTATCCCCGGTGAAAAATGTTCGTATATGGAAACATATACGAGGATATATGGCTACATATATGAAGATATATGAGCATATATGAACCATATATGGACACATACATATGTACATATATAAACATATTTGTAGGCATACAGAATCATGTATGAATCATATACGTCCATATACGTAAAGTGAACCCATATGTAAATATATGGCATACATGTACAAATATGAACATATTTGTGAGCATATGTGATCATATATGTATGCTTCATATATGTACATTAGAGTGTCCCTTATTTTGGAAATGTTGGAAATGTTGAGACGGTACCCCCTCATTTTTTTCCTTTTGACTAAAAAATAACTCAGGAAAAATTTTACGCCCCTACGACCACGCCTTCCCTACGCGACGGGGCCTTAAAGAACGGGGCCCTAAAAATCATTTTTTCATACAAACCAAAATTTTTTTTTTTATTTTTAATTTTTTTGTTATTACTTATAATATTACTTGGTTAGCTTATTCACGACAAAAAATTTGATTTTGGTGGGATGAGGCTTTCAGTTCTAAAAAATTTTTCGAAAAAAAAAATTTTGAGCTTTTGGGGTCCTACAGTAAAAATTTAAAATTTTTTTTTTTTTTTTAGTTTTGACAAGCAACCGTTTTAGTTGTAATGTTGCTTTTAATGATATATATTCATAAAAAAATATTATTCATATCTGTGACATCTTGATCGTGTATCGAAAAACATCAAAAATGCATTTTTTAACCTTTTTTAGATCACGATAAAGATGTCACAGATAGAAATAATATTTTTTTATGAAAATATATCATTAAAAGCAACAATTCAACTAAAACGGTTGCTTGTCAAAACTAAAAAAAAATATTTTTTAAAAAATTTTTACTGTAGGACCCCAAAAGCTCAAAATTTTTTTTTTTTCGAAAAATTTTTTAGAACTGAAAGCCTCATCCCACCAAAATCAAATTTTTTGTCGTGAATAAGCTAACCAAGTAATATTATAATTAATAACAAAAAAATTAAAAATCAAAAAAAAATTTTTTGGTTTGTACGGAAAAATGATTTTTTAGGCCCCGTTCTTTAAGGCCCCGTCGCGTAGGGAAGGCGTGGTCGTAGGGGCGAAAAATTTTTCCTGAGTTATTTTTTAGTCAAAAGGAAAAAAATTAAGGGGTACCGTCTCAACATTTCCAACATTTCCAAAATAAGGGACACTCTAATGTTTATATATCGTCATATATGTAACCATATATCCTCGTATATGTTTCCATATACGAACATTTTTGACCGGGACGTGAAAAAATAAAATTTTTGATTAGAAATATTTTATTTTGTGTAAAAACCCTTTTTTTTACTAAGTTTAAAAAAAAAATAATTTACTAAATTTTTTTTGAGTGTAACATTTTTTTTTTTTTTGAGTGTAAAATTTTTTTCGAGTGTATTTTTTTTTTTGTAGTGTAAAAATAATTTTGAGTGACAAAAATACGTTGTAAAATATTTTTGTGACTTACCAATGTTTTTAAAACGTATTTAACGGGTTTTCATCACGTGGATTTAAGGTGAAGCGAATCTGAAATTTACGGTTTTGCTAATAACTTTTGAACCACTGAACCGATTTGCCTTAAATTCAATGTGAATTAGCTCAGGGGAGCGACAAATGTATATGTCAAGCTTCAGCATCCTCAGAACTGTTTTTAGAAAGTTATCGTGTTTTTTATCTCATAAATTCGCGAAAAACCTTTGCCGAAATTCACTCTTCTGCTCACAACTTTTGAACCAATGGACCGATTCCGCTGGATTGCAATACCAACATGACCAGGTTGATGCCCAACATATATGCCAAACTTCAGGAGTCTCCGAAAAGTCTTTCAAAAGTTAGCGTGTATTCAACAGAAAGACGGACGGACGGATATCGCTAGATCGTCTTAAAATCGATCAAGGATGATGATTATATATACTTTATGGGGTCTTAGACCAATATTTCAAGGTGTTACAAACGGAATGACAAACTTATATACACCCTCTATCACTAGAGTGGAGGGTATAAAAAAAATTTGATGAAAAAAAAAAATTGATGAAAAAAACAATTTGATAAAAAAAAAAATTGATAAAAATAATTTGATGAAAAAAAAAAATTGGATGAAAATTTTTTTTGTTGAAAAATAATTATGTTACTTTTTATTCACCTCCTGGTGAAAAACGGGTTTAGTCACCACGAGGTGATTTATTATTCAAGTTACAAACCCAAGTTACTATAATAACGTATGAGTTATAATAACTCTAAAGAAATTTATAAAATAGATATGTGATCGTGGGTGAGCTTTTTTTTTTGACGATCACGCATTCTAATGAAGGAAACTATATTTTATTTTGCTCACGCTTAGTATATAACAGGACATAACGGATTAGGGGAAAGAAATGAAAGAGGCGACAGACTCATCCAATTTTGTCAAGAATACAAAATGAAAATAACAAACACGTTGTTTTGCCTTCCTGCAAGAAGACTCTATACTTGGAAATCCCCCCAGGATAGAATAGGGAATATCGTGAGAAATCAAATTGATTTTATTTTGATAAACAAACGCTTTTGCTCATTTATAACAAAAACTTCAACGTACCCAGGAGCAGATGTACCTTCAGACCACAATCTCCTAATGGCAAATTTGCGCACAAAACTTTCCATAACTACAAAAAAGAAAGCATATAGGAAACTAGATACTGCGAAACTCGACGAACCATCTACTCGAACAAATGTAAAAGAACGTATAAATCGAGAACTTAATAACGTTAACAGAGAAGATGTGAAAAACATATGGAATTCTGTTAAAGATACTCTAAAATCAATAGCAGACATTTCCCTTGGACACAGCAAAAGTCCAAAAAGTAAAGAATGGATGACAAACGAAATATTAAAACTAATGGAAGAACGTCGCAAGTATAAAAATTCAAATTATGAGCTTTACTATGACTTAAACAGAGAGGTACAAACAGCTATACGCATTGCAAAGAACTTGCATCTTAACGTTCAATATCAGGAGATCGAAAGACTACAAGCATTACATGACGATTTTAATCTCCATAAAAAACTAAAGGAAGCCGCCGGTATATACCGCAAATCAATACCAAAATTGCTATACAATAACAACAATGAAGCTGTTTTAGAGATAAAAGAGAAAAAGACAATCTGGAGTGAATATATTAGACAATTATTTACTGATGACAACCGATCAAGTTTTGATACGCAGACAGCACAACCACAAACAAGAGTTGCGATCACTAAAGCTGAGGTTGAGTTAGCAATAACGTCCCTAAGAGACAAAAAGGCATGTGGCCCTGATGAGATTCCTTCTGAAATACTGAAGTTAATAGACGAAAATAACATCCATCTCCTTACAAAGTTGTTTAACTTTATTTACGACACTGGTCAATTCCCACAAGATTGGCTTAAATCAATTTTTGTCACCATTCCCAAAAAAAGCCAAGCAAAACATTGCAATGATTATAGATTAATAAGCCTAATGAGTCACGCCCTCAAAATATTTCTTCGAATAATTCACTCCAGAATCTATAAAAAATGCGAAAAGCAAATGGGTGAGTCTCAGTTTGGGTTTAAAGAAGGCATGGGCACCCGCGAAGCACTTTTTTCTTTACAGATATTAGTTCAGAAATGCAGAAATGTACAGAAGGATGTTTTCTTATGCTTCATTGACTACGAAAAAGCGTTCGACACTGTGCAACATGACAAACTGATGGAAATTCTAATGTCCATTGGTATAGACGGAAAGGAAATCCAATGTATTAGAAGCCTGTATTGGCATCAAACAGCACAAGTAAATGTCAACGGCGAGATGACAGACAGTATAGCAATATCTAAAGGGGCCAGACAAGGTTGTATACTGTCCCCACTTCTATTTAACATCTACTCTGAAAGAATTTTCCAAGAGTCCATCAGCAACGTTCGTAAAGGAATATATATAAACGGAATATTTCTTAACAATATAAGATATGCTGATGACACTACCGTACTGGCTGAAAGTATCTCTGGACTCCAACATCTGCTGGACAAACTGACTGCATATAGTGAAAAATACGGCCTTAAGATTAATATACGAAAAACAAAATATATGATTGTTAGTAAGAAAAATACCCACAACACAACATTAAAAATACAAAACTCCTACGTTGACAGAGTTCATAGTTTTAAATACCTTGGGGTTACAATCACTGACCAGTGGGATAGTTCAAAAGAAATAAGATGTCGTATTGAAATGGCAAGAGACGCATTTTTTAAGTATAAAAAAGTTTTAACCAGTCACGACATTAATATTGACACAAAAATACGATTTGTCAAGACCTATGTATGGTCTGTTCTTCTTTATGCAATGGAAGTATGGACCATAAAAGCAGCTGATGTAAAGAAGATCGAAGCCTTTGAAATGTGGATCTATCGACAAATTCTCAAAATACCATGGACCCACTTTGTATCAAACGGCGAAGTACTGAGACGAATACATCGAAATAGAGAGCTTTTACTAACCATTAAGAAACATAAAACAGCGTACTTAGGCCACATTATGAGAAATCCAAAATACAAACTGTTACAAGTAATTACACGAACAAACATTGAAGGAAAGCTTAGTAGAGGAAGAAAAGAATTAACGTGGCTTAATAACATACAAGCGTGGACTGGTATCCGTGACGCAGGCAATCTGTTGAGTGAGGCGAGAAATCGGGAAACATTTTCCGAAATAGTAAAACTTTTATGACATTATTAAATAATATGAAATGTAATTGTATTGGTCGCTAACATTCGAAAAACGAATAGGCAAATAAAGAAGAAGAGTCAAGTTCACGTGACCGTGCAAAATATTTTTCTACTCGCGTGAGCGTTCATGAGCGTGAGGAATCGTGTGTGATTAAAATATTTTCTTTGTGAGATTGCGTGATCATAAAAAAAAATTCAAGATATTTCTACACTGAAAAAAATTTTATACTCAAACAAAACGGCACATCCGAATTTATCACTTGTTCTTAAGTGTAAATGACCATTTAAAATATTTAAATTAATTTATTAAAATATATTTCCAGTAAATATTTTTTTACTACACATATCTCAGACCAATTTTAATTTCCTGTCTTCAACATTTTTGTTTGCAATTTATATTTTTTTTTTTCAAATATTCATATTTTATATTACATACAATTGTCTTTTATAATTTACCAACAAAATCAAAAACCACAACAGTAAAATGTTAACAATAAACACAGAAAAAATTTGAAACGAATTTCAATCAACAAAAACGCGGATTCAATCAATTTTTTGATTGAAACTCCTCCAATTAAAAAATTTGTTATACCAATCATCAAATTGTAGGTGATTGATTGAAAATTATTTCAATCAAACATTTTTTCGATTTTGATCAAAAATTTGATCAATTTTTTGTTTAAAGTCAATCAAAATAATGATTGATTTAACAAATGAATTGTAAGCTTATGACAAAATTATCAAAATATTCATCTTTTTTACTTTCCAATATGTTGCCAACAATAAAAAAAGTAATGCCTGATTATTTTATATATTTTTGAATTAATCTATTCAAATAAATTAAAGCGAAAAGAAAATCTGGTGTGTTGAAAATTTGTAACAAAAAATAGCAAAAATTTTAATAAAAACATTGATTGACTCATTTAAATTTTGTTGATCAATACATTTAATTGAAAATTTTTAGCCAATAATTTTTTGTGTGAACCATTGCACACTGGGTAATTTGAGCCAATTTTTATGCCAAAAATATTTACAGCCAAAGTTTTGGACCGATATGGCTGAAATTTTAAATTTAAGAGTTTTTTGTGAACACGCACAGCTGGATTTTATGAATTGGAAATCGTGGAAATTTTTAGTTTTGCCACCATACGAAAAAAAGTGAAAAGACTGAATATCTCGAAAACGAATAGGCTAATTTTTTTGAAACTCGGCACGAAGAAAATACGCAAGGATGCTACCAAAATGGCACATAAACATTTTGTTTGATTTTGCTCGAAAAAGCTGTTATTTTTTAAGCGGGCCTTGTACCACCTTAACGAAAAATTTTCACAAAAAGTTCGTACTATTTCCTTCAACGAAGCCAAATTTTGGTTTAAAACGTTATTTTAATCAGTTTTACTGATAATAAAATTATAAACAGCAACAGGGTTTTTTCTCTTAGTTCTTTTCCCAATCCAAACGTTAGAAAGTTCAACATATTGCAAGCTGAGGCTGTCTGAAAGAAAGTTATATATCTCAAAAAGTGCAAAAAATCGCAACGTAAAATAAAAAAAAATAAATTCGGAATTATTTTCTTAACGCTTTTCATTAATCAAAAACACGGCACACCACGGCTAACATTATTAAAAGCTTATGCAAAGTTTATATTTATTGAAAAAGCCATTTATTTGAGGTTAGGTTACAATGACACGTTTTGTTAACAATAGCAATAACGTTCACCAAAATATTTTGTAATTTTTTTGTTACTTAATATCCCCTCTCTTCTCCATATTATACACGATATCCTTCTTTATGTTTAATAGCTGAAAAAATCGATTAAATTTATATCAAAATAAGGCGTTTTATGTTGCACTGCGCACGATGCTTGCAAATGCCAAATTCGACTGCCCGTCAATCAGCTTATATTTGTTTTTTTGAAAAACCAAATATGCAGTTATTTGCTTTAATATTTTCTTAATCGAACATAATTAACACAAACATTATTATTGTTAGTTCGAAAAATGATTTTTGGCCAAGATTTCGGTTCAAATTACCTACTGTGCATTGTATAAATGGATATAATATAAGAAAAAAATTAAATTGCATTTGTATCTTTTACATAACAAAACTCAGTTTAGATTAGATATCATAAAAGAAAATCTATCGTAAATTATATAAATATATGAATGAAATAAATGAAAAAGATATTTTAAATAATACAAAACAAAAAACTGCAATAAAATCTAAACAATATATTGGAAGAGATATTTACCAGAAACCACCAAACTCAATTAAGGCATAAAAGAAAAGTGCAGTAAAGAATGTATTGAATCTATAGAACATACAAAATCTCATTCTTATTTTTCATTCGAAAATCTTCTTGTTAAACAAATTTGAATATCTGTGCAACACATGTTTAACATACAAAACCAAAAAAAAAACTAGAAATATCATTACAAATGTATTGGTTTTCTGGTATTGTTCAGACAATACTCCATAACATTTAAGCAAAAACCGTACTAGTTACATACCTTTAAGAGAAAATGCAATACAATTTTCCTTTAACACCACAATATGAAACCTAAGTTGAAATTGTGAAAGTGTTTTTAGTATTTACTGGTAGTAAAACAAAAAATATAAAAATATTGTTAGAAATTCTAGTACAAGGAAGATTTGATAAATTTTATAGGAATATGCACTTTAAATATTTTTTTATTTATTTTGTACGAATTTGTAGCCAATCAGATGATGTTAACCCGTGCCGACCGCCGATCAATATTATGGATTTTTAAAAAATTAAAAAAAAAATGCCTGCGAATTTTGTACTCAAAACATTAAATCATGATAATGTTTTACGGAAAGATTTGGGTATACTTGCCAAAGCAAAGTTTTTTTAGAAAAAATAATGTTATATTACTTTGCTATTCCATGCAAAACGAATTGAAATATCAGTCGAGGACCCCAGTAAAAAACCAAAAGAGCTGTACATTTCGCAAGTGAGTGCAAAAATAAGTGCAAAAAAGTGTTTTTACATTTTGGAGAGTATGAAAGATTCGGCACCAAAGAATATACCACTCTCATTTGTTTTATGTACATTTGATAAACAAATGGAAAATTTTTATGCGAAAAACTTAGACTTGGTGAAAAAGTAGTTTTGGTAAAAAATTTTTTTTTTTCACGAAAAACAAAATTATGTTAAAAAAATTTAATGAATCCAAAATTTTTGGTGAAAAAAATTTTGATGAAAAAAAGTTTTTGATGAAAAGAAAAATTTTTTGATATAAAAAAAAAATTGATGAAAAAAAAACATGAAAAAAAAATTTTTAATGAGAAAAAATTGATAATAAAAAAATTTGATGAAAAAAAATTGATGAAAAAAAATTGATGAAAAAAAATATTATAAAAAAAAAAATTTATAAAAAAGATTTGATGAAAAAAAAAATTAATGAAAAAAAATTGATGAAAAAAAATTTTGATGAAAAAAAAAATTGATGAAAAAAAAATTATGAAAAAAAAAAAAATGGAAAAAAATTTATAAAAAAAAAAAATTTGTGAAAAAAAAATTTTGATGAAAAAAAAATTTTTGATGAAACAAAAAAAATTTTATAAAAAAAAATTAATGAAAAAAAAAAATTTGATGAAAAAAAAATATGAAAAAAAAAAAATTTGGTGAGGAAAAAATTGATAATAAAAAATTAGATAAACAAATTTAATGAAAAAAAAATTGATGAAAAAAAATATGATAAAAAAAAAATTATGAAAAAAAAATTGATGAATAAAAAAATTTGATGAAAAAAAAAATTGATGAAAAAAAAAATTGATGAAAAAAAATTTTTTGATGAAAAAACAAAATTTGATGAAAAAGAAAATTAATGAAGAAAAAAAAATTGATGAAAAAAAATTATAAAAAAAAGAAAATTATGAAAAAAAAAAATTGAAGAAAAAAAAATTGATGAAAAAATAAACATTTGATGGAAAAAAACATTGATGAAAAAAAAAAAAATTTGATGAAAAAAAAATTTTTTTGATGAAAAAAAAAAAAAAATTTTGGTGAAAAATAATTATTTTACTTTTTATACATTAGCTGGTGAAAAACGGTTTTATTCACCACGAGGTGAATTATTATCCAAGTTACAAACCCAAGTTATTAAAATTTTTGGTTTTAAGAAAAAGAAAATAGCAATTCTTGTTTTCTTTTTCGTTAATTGTTAGCTTATATAGTCAAACTAGGGTATTCAATCGATTAACCGTTAATCGGTTAACCGATTAATTTTGGTCGATTAACTGTTCCAATAATTTAAAATTGTCAATTTTCAAATAACAAATAATCCGATTAATTTGTGTCGGTTAACCGATTAACCAAAATATCTTTTTTTAGTACTTTTACCTATTTTTTTTTGCTTTATTTTGTGTTTTGATGTGTCATTTTTAATTTAAATTACGGTTCGGCTGAAAGAAGTTTAGGTCTAAAAAAAAATTCCAAACTCTCTTTTAGCAACATGTAAATACTTAGTCAAGAAAATATTTTATAGAGGTCCTAAAAAGATATTTCGATTTAAAAAAAAAAACAACTTAGTAACCCTAGCCTATTTTTTATACATTGCTAACAGTATACATTAGAGTGTCCCTTATTTTGGAAATGTTGGAAATGTTGAGACGGTACCCCCTCATTTTTTTCCTTTTGACTAAAAAATAACTCAGGAAAAATTTTACGCCCCTACGACCACGCCTTCCCTACGCGACGGGGCCGTAAAGAGCGGGGCCTTAAAAATCATTTTTCCATACAAACCAAAAAATTTTTTTTTTTATTTTTAATTTTTTTGTTATTAATTATAATATTACTTGGTTAGCTTATTCACGACAAAAAATTTGATTTTGGTGGGATGAGGCTTTCAGTTCTAAAAAATTTTTCGAAAAAAAAAATTTAGAGCTTTTGGGGTCCTACATTAAAAATTTTTAAAATTTTTTTTTTTTTTTAGTTTTGACAAGCAACCGTTTTAGTTGTAATGTTGCTTTTAATGATATATATTCATAAAAAAAGTATTATTCATATCTGTGACATCTTGATCGTGTATCGAAAAACATCAAAAATGCATTTTTTTAACCTTTTTTAGATCACGATAAAGATGTCACAGATAGGAATAATATTTTTTTATGAAAATATATCATTAAAAGCAACAATTCAACTAAAACGGTTGCTTGTCAAAACTAAAAAAAATATTTTTTAAAAAATTTTTACTGTAGGACCCCAAAAGCTCAAAATTTTTTTAGAACTGAAAGCCTCATCCCACCAAAATCAAATTTTTTGTCGTGAATAAGCTAGCCAAGTAATATTATAATTAATAACAAAAAAATTTTAAATAAAAAAAAAAATTTTTGCTTTGTATGGAAAAATGATTTTTAAGGCCCCGCTCTTTACGGCCCCGTCGCGTAGGGAAGGCGTGGTCGTAGGGGCGTAAAATTTTTCCTGAGTTATTTTTTAGTCAAAAGGAAAAAATGAGGGGGTACCGTCTCAACATTTCCAACATTTCCAAAATAAGGGACACTCTAGTATACATATATTTTTCTAATAGTTTTTCATGCGTCTAATCCGAATCTGACCTTAGAACTGATCTATCTCATCTTGAGATATTTAGATTTTCGATTGACAATACTACATAAACTCTATAAAACCGCAAATTATTTTATAATGTATAACACCGCCCGCCAGCCAATATTAAACATGAACTGGATGATATATGTCTGAAAGTAGAGACCAAATGAAGAAAAACTGCATTTAAGGTTTTTCATTTCGTGAACGTTTTAAAGGATTGCATTTGAAAAAATTGTATAAAATATTTTTTTAATTTGATTTTTTCTGTAAGTACAGATCGAGCACGGGCTCTAATTATATTTGTTATAAGGGTTCAAGTTGAAAAAATGCAGAAGAAAAATTAAATTTCTAAAAATTATAGACATTTCTGGTATTTCCTATACCGGTTTCAAACACCCCAGTTAGTGTCATCTTCAGTAGGATTTTAAATGTCAGTTTGTCTTGTTAATGAAAACTGTTTTTTATATATGTGAATATTTATAGTTTCTACAGAATAAATTTTGATAGTTTCCAACACTACAATTCTATTTCTAGCAATCTCAACCTCACTTCATACTTTCTTTCAACTTTTTTGTCTCTTACATTATTTTGCAAGGGTTATATTTCGCAGACATGGGCGATACCAATTACATTTTTTTCAATTACAATTACATGTAATTAGTAATTGAGTTTTTTCAATTACAATTACATGTAATTAGTAATTGAATTTTTCAATTACATTTACATGTAATTAGTAATTGAGTTTTTTCAATTACTAATTACATGTAATTGTAATTGAAAAAACTCAATTACTAATTACATGTAAATGTAATTAAAAAATTCAATTACTAATTACATGTAATTGTAATTGAAAAAACTCAATTACTAATTACATGTAATCGTAATTAAAACGTTCAAATTACAGTGTTTTCCATTACATGCAAAAAAAAATCTGACAACTGACAAAGTTTTATTTTTAACAAATTAATAGTGACTGGCGAAATTCAACATCAGAAGCATTTTGGACAAGTTAAGTGATTGCGGTCGATTCTAAATATGATATTTAAAACTAGTGTAAAAAAATATAAGTCAAAAATATAACATAAAATTTGTGAAATAAATATATAATTTGTGTGTATAGTTATGGTGGCAGATTCTAAACTTGAAACTAAACTAAACTTTTCTTTTTCCTACTACGTTACCATGGCTTTTACTGGTGACATGTCACATGATTTAAAACTAACACCGAAATTATATAATATTTATTTTAATAAAATAATTATATGTATTAATATTAATTAAATAATTTTAATAAAATATAATAAATAAGTGATACCAACTACATACAAAAACAAGTAAGAAAATTATAGTCGGTCAAGACCGACCATATAATATCCTACACCAGTGTTTTCCGGAAAATGTGTCCCAAGTCCAAACATGGACCGATTTGGTTTATCTTAGGTTAAATCTTTAATAAGTGTAGAAAAGACTCACAAACCAAATCTGAGTGAAATAGTCTTCTATTTGTTTTTAAATTAACCGATTAAAGTGAATAGCGGGCGAAATTTTCATATGGGACCTAAGTCCAAAAATGGTGTGATTATAATCAAATTTTGATTGGGTAATTAAAGTACGTGTTAAAAATAAACAAAATTTTAATAAATCATTTCCTATTTTCATGAAATTTTAGCGATTTATGTGAATATCGGGAGGGTGGTTTGTATGGGGGCTACAAGAAGAACTGGTCCGATTGCTTTAAAATGTGGAATGGTGATTTGTGAATACAAAACACGTTTACCTGCCAAATTTCGAAAGGATACCTATTGTTATTGTTAGAGTCATTTGACTCATATTTTAAGGGAACGTTTGTATGGGGGCTAGGTCAAAACATGGACCGATTTTTGCAAATTTCAATAGCGTCCGTCGTTGTGTCAAAAGTCTCAAATTTCAGATAAATCGGTTAAAAATTTCGACCTGTATCGTGCGCACAACGTTTACATGGACGGACATCGCTAAATCGACTCAAAAAGTTATTCATCGACTCAAAAAGTTATTCAATCTTGAAGGTGGGTCTAGGACCAATATTTCGGGAAGTTACCAACATCAGCAGAAACTCATTATACCCTGTACCACAGAGTGGTGTAGGGTATAAAAATAGTGTTGCCAAAATTGTAATGGTAAGTAGTGATATCGTTTTTTTTACAAGTAGTTACAGCAAGGGGTACTAATAGAAAGTAATATATTAATATAATAAATAAATTCGAAAGAATTTTGTAATTTGGTGTTTTTTCGACTAAATTTTGCGTTTTTTATTTGCATCTAGCGGTCAAAAAATTATTTTATTTGTTATCAGGAAATGTAAAGACTTTATATTATCTTAAAAGTAATTAATATTTCGCAGGTACAGTGAAATCAGAAAATACACACGCATTTGTTGGATTTTTTTAAAGCATGCCAGCAGCAAGCAAAATCCTACCTGCATAAGTGATCGCTTGCATAATTTAACATAGGTTCGTTCCACAACGTTACCGCGGGTGCCCGCGGGTACCCAAACCAGCCCGAAAAGCGTTCCCGTACGCAAAAATTGGGTAAATGAGAGAGTTTTTGAGAGAATAAATTACTTTCTCATTTTACCGAACTTACCCGCACTTTTTTTTGGGTAAATTGGTAACAGTCAGATGTTGAAAAAACAGCTGATTTTTTTTGTAAAGCTAAATTGGAAATTTAAATAAAATAAAGAACTAAACCCAAAGACTATTAAAGACTGACTAAACCAAGGAAATGTGTTATTTCAATACAAAAAAAGATAATTTGTTATTAAAATAAACTTTTACAACTTGTTTTCTTGTTTAAAGTAATTTTTCTTACGAAAATATTTTAGCGTTATTGGTTTGTTTACATTTTCTATTATTTTGGGCTTGAAATGTGGTTTTTAGCGTTCCCGTACTTTTGTGCATTTTTGTGGTATCGTGAGAGGTTTTTTGATTTTCTCTCATTTTACCGAACTTTACCCGGAAAGTTCTGGAACGCACCTCATATAACAAAAAGGAAACAGCTACAAAGTCATAAAGACATAAAAAATCGGGATTTCCAAAAGGAATTTAAAAGACACTATTATTTTTTTACAACGCAAAATATGTGAAGACATTGCATTGAAATTCAATGGAGTGGCTGTACATCGCAATAAATATTTGAAAAATTGAAAATTTTGGCACGAAAAGGTCTACATTTTATAGGATCTTCTTTTATATGTGTGGTCATAAAAATCAAGTTGGGTTAAAAATATCGGGATTTCCAAAAAGACATTAGTATTTTATTTTTTTGCAACGCGAAATATGTAAAGAAACTACCTTTTAAAGACATTGCATTATCATTTAATGGAGCGGCTGCATATCGCAATAAATATTTCCAAAAATGAAATTATTATTACAGAAAAGGTCAAATTTTTTTTATTATCTGCTTTTATATGTGCCATAAAAGCAGATCCTAAAAAATGTTGACCTTTTTTTTGATAAAATTTTCCCTTTTGCAAATATTTATTACCTGAATTATTTTATTTTATCTTTTAAAGAAAATTTGTGGTTTTCAGCCAAATTTATATTCTTTCAAAGATTTTTTGTTGTGCTTGATAAATAACACTGGTTTCCAAAATAAAAAAAAAATTCTGCGCACGAAACGTGACTATATTTTTTTATATATTACAGACTACTAACTCCAAAAAAATATCAAAAATTTTTTTTCACGGATTCAGTAATATTAAAAATTTGTTTAGCGTTTCTTTAAATTTTTCGACTATTTTCGTTATACCTCGCGTTGTTTACATCCGATCTACTCGCGATAAAATCCATGTTAAAGAGAATCATGCAACAAATCATTTAAACATCATTTTCCAATCGAATGATAAGATTACGTTTAATTAGCATACATCATATTATGACAAAAATACGTTATTTGAGTAATTAAATCAAAATTTGGATGGTCGACAAAAATAGAAATCGTAACAAATAAATTTTATTATGATTTCTCTTCAGAGACCAAATATAACAGTTGTTTGTGACTTTTTGTTTTAAAAAAAATATTCTAATGTATTAACACCTGTTGTATTTACACTTTTTTTGGGACGCTAAAAAACGACAAAATTAATTTTTTTTTTAATCTGTGTAAATATGTTGCAGATGGACGGACATATCATTGACAATATGTTGGTTTAGCTTTGAAAAATACTTAGGTAAAATTATATTAAAATTCACAGGAAAAAAAAAATTTTTGATAAAATAATTTTTTCTTTCCAAATTGTAAAAAAACGGTTAATAATGTAAAAAAATCATAATAAATTACTACTTATAATATTTTTAAAGACAAAAAAAACATACAACTATTCTTTTTCATGGATTCGGATGCATAATAATAAAAATTAATTTGATTCATGTTTCAGTTGAAAATGAATACTTAAAACTTTATTTCAAAACTAAAAATTTAATGAATAAATTCATTGTATAAAAGATCTGGGTTTATTTAAACCCTATCAGTTTTAGATTTTTTGTCTATTTCAGTTATGAATTCAAATTTAGTTAAACGATTTTTTACCTAAATATTTGTTAAATTTAATTTGTTTAACTAAAATGTTTGCATTCCAATTAATATGGTGATTATTACTCGCATTGTACGGTCTATTTTGTGTATTTCTTTTGTGTCGTCTGTAGTCATTGTTAAGTTTTTTTAAAGACTACCACAAAAACTCTCGATATCTTCGTTTGACTTGGAGTTTTTGCTTCCAGTTTGTTGCGAATGACTACAGTATTGTGTGTTATTTTCAACTGCTGGCTTTTTTCAAAAACTATCAACTGAGGAGTTTAACAATTTCAGTGGCAGTTTAGTTATTTTAACTCTGTTTTGAACTGCTGTCAAATGGCACCCACAATTCTGTTTACAACTTGAGGCCAGCGCCACCTGCAGGGTCGAAAAAAATCAAATCTTTAAAACCTTGATCAGCATCTAATATGTATGTCTTAGGTTGGTAGCTCTTATGATTCCAGAGATCATGCGTTACAAACAATTGCACTAACGATTTTATGCATAAAGATTTTTGAATAAATATGTATGTGTAATTGACAATATTAGTAATTAACTACTAAATGTAATTATAAACATGTTTCTTACAATTACATTTAAATCAATTACATTTTTCAATTAGATGTAATTAGTAATTGAGTTTTTTCAATTACAATTACATGTAATTTGTAATTGAGTTTTTTCAATTACAATTACATGTAATTTGTAATTGAGTTTTTTCAATTACAATTACATGTAATTTGTAATTGAGTTTTTTCAATTACAATTACATGTAATTTGTAATTGAGTTTTTTCAATTACAATTACATGTAATTAGTAATTGAAAATTTTCAATTACTAATTACATGTAATTGTAATTGAAACTGTAATCAATTACACAATGTAATCATTAACCCCCATGTCTGATATTTCGTCAACTGAGAATTTGTTTGCTCCAAAGGATGGTGGTTTTACCGGCCTATAGAGCAAACCAATTCTAAGGCGACGATTTGTACTTTTCCTAGGATGCCACTGGTGATGGCCAATGAAAGAGGAGGATTTCTTTATTTTGGCTAAGGGTATTTAAAGCTTCTCCATATCGGATACAGATTTCTTATAAATAAAATTCTTAGAAGTAAAATATACAATTCGTGGTTTAATATTTAATTTAAATTTAAAATTGATATTATTCGGTTAACCGAATAATTTAAATTTAACCGATTATTAACCGATTAAATCTCAACCCCAATGAATTATTTGTTTGATTAACAGACTAAACCAGAACCTCGATTAATTGAATACCCTAAGTCAAACTGAGGTGGCGTCCTGCAACTTTTTTAAAATTAGACACCAGCCTAAAAACATTATCATGTTAAAACTATAAACTAAACGAGAATTCAAAAAACTATGAGAGTATAAAAACAATTTAAAAAAACTATTAAATTTTTATTAAATTATTTACTTAAATTGTTTTTAAAATTTTTAAGTAAATTTTTAACTGCGTCAAGTAAAAAATTGCTCAATTCTTGCTTTTAAATTTAAACAAGTGATTACTCAAATTTGTTTCCTCCATATTTTTTTCTGTGCGTCAAATTTAAGGGAGAGGTTTGTATGGGGGCCAAGTCTATGTATAGACCCAATTCAAATCCAATTTCAACAATTCAGAAATCTAATTTCAATTTTCAGAAAAAAAAAATAAAAATTGTGACCAGTGTCGTGCGCACAACGTTAACATGTCCAGACAGATGCACACAGCTAAATCGAATCAAAATCTGATTTTGAGTCAATCTGTTTATTCAAGGTGGAGTAGCACAGTGTAATGCTAGAGTTAAGTATATAGTTTTTTTTATGTTTTTCTATACACCAAAGTGTTTTATATAGACAAAGGTATAACAAAGGATACAACCACACTTAAAACAACAATAACAGTTTTTATGGTAACAACACAAACAACTAAACAGAAAACAATACCGATTTCGAAACATATGTGCAATTTTCTTACTTTACGAAAGTGCATCATACAGTTTTACGAGTTAAACTATGAAGTGTAAAATCATATAACAGCACAAACTTCATGACGTAGATGTGCAGATTAGGGCGAGAAATGCTTTTTCGTGAATTTCTCTTTGGCGCTATGGGGCAATAATGAAAAAAAAAATCACATTAAAATTGCTATTTATGATTTTTTTTTCATTCCGACTTGGAAAATATGATTGACAAACAGTTAAAAACTTAATATACCAAATTCTAAAACAGCATGCAGACTGATCTAAAAAAACTATAATTTTCAAGCAGTTTGTATCAAAAATTTTTTTTTTGCAAAAATGGTTCTGGAATCCTTTGGTAGCCTATTTTCCAAGTCGAGAAGAAAAAGTCATATTTTGCATTTTTATTTGATTTTCTTTACATTAGTAAAACGTTGATTTTCAGGTTTCTCTAAAATGTATACCTATTTTCTGAAATCTAAATAGATGTGATTAACCAGGACACAGAAAATTCAAAATTAGGAAGATCGGCGTAGAAAAGTTAAACTTCAGCGCTGGATGAAGTGAGATCCTGAAATTTTAACCTAATCGTTTTTGGAGTTTTTACCAATCCCTCATAGTACCAATATAATATTCGTGAAAAAGGAATTCTAGCTCCGCCCTAATGTAGATTCCCATGAATGATTTTTTTTTTTGTTCATGAATATTGGTTTCAAGCGATATTTACGACTTATGTCATAAGCTCTAACAATAAGTGCAAAATGCTTTGATGTTGTTTATGTTGTTGTTTGTTAAAAGAGTTTGTAAGGAATAGTGTGGTTATAGTACGTTTGGAATTTGAATATCTGCGTATATGTGTTTGTATTCAAAATCTACTGTTTATGTTTGGCCATGATGTTATGAATGTGTATAGAATTTTGAAACTGAGGTTTCCGTCATCATATTAGATTTGTAACGATACCTGGAGGGTTTCTTAATTTTATTTTTAAACCTATTCCCCGATTTGCACAACATAAACGTTTTTATTTTGAGAAATATTATTCAAGCTCAAGGTCATATTTCTTTTACTAATCATTACGATGATATTGTCTAAGTAACAATTTTCAAGAAACTATTTATAAAGTTGTTTGTTTCAAATTGATTGGTTTGGTCATTTTGCAAAACTTACTCGACACGTGTTTCGGAATATGAGAAATACCATTGTCAAGAGTATTTAGCAAGTTAATAATCGTTTGTAGCAAAACATAATAACACATTATATCGGCAAGAACGTTTTTTTTTTGAAAAAGTGTGGGGCTTTTTGTGAATTCTAACACCTACACGCCCAACACAAAAGCCTTACAAAATTAAATATTTTTAAAATTTAATTTTAATTTTCTTATTTAATTATAAATTTTTACTGAAGCATCGTTGCATAATAAATCCCTTGAAGATTTAAAATTTTTTAAACTTTGTAACATTTTGAAACTTTGTAGTGCAAAAAATACAACAAATTAATAGTTTTTAACAAAAAAAAATATAAAAACACTACTACTACATAAAGGGTAAATGATTGCTTAATGAAATAGAGTTGCAACTCATGGCAAATCAAATAGAGAGGGAAAACAAAACATAAAAATAGCATCCGAGTTGAAAAAGTATGTATCATTGAGCATATAAGTTTTACTTTTACTGTGTGAATCTTGTTGGTCTTTGTAAGAGTTATAAATTCTGTGTATGTGTGAGTAAGTTGTAAACGAGTTGTAGTAGCGTTTAAGCATTTATTAATTAAACTTTATACAAAAAAAAATTGCACAAAAAAAACTTTTGTAACTTTAACCATAAAATTTTAACGAACATATATGTACTTGTATGAGTGTTAGAGTGGGATGTAAAAATCAGTTTCAATAATTGCTGTTTTTTAACTTATATTTTGACAACATTTTAATGATAATGTTTCATAATTGGTTGTTGCACAAATAAATCGTGGCGTATACGTATTATATATTAAGTATACGCGAAAGATGGTCTTTTGCAAATTACTAGAAAAAGTCTCGTAATCCCATTTGGCAGTTTTCCTTGTTTTTTAACAAACAATTTCGATCGAAATTTTTTTTTTTTTGTAATTTTACAATTTTTTTTTGTAATTTTACAAATTTCCAACATTATTTTACAAAAAAATTTAGTAAATACACGAGATTTCCTTGTAAGTTTTATTGCGCTAAAACAGTTGTAAATTTACAACTTTTTTGGTAAAAAGCTTGTAAAATTACAAAATTATTGGTAAATAACAAGTATTTCTTGTCAAATAGGAGGTAGCAAAAAAAATGTTTTTTCTTGTAATTTTACAAGGTTTTTTTTTTTAACAAGATAATGTTTCTTTACACAGTGGGGAAAAATGGACTTTTTTTGTCCGATTTTGCCTACAGGTCAGAATTCTTAACCGATTTTTTTTTTTCTTTTTTTTTTTTGAAATTTAGCTAATAAAATTCCTCATCGGTCTGTCATGGCCGATTTCTAAAAATCGTTTTTGTTTTATATTTTGTGAGGATGTTTATTCTGGCTCGAGGTCATTATTTTCTTTACTAATTAAAACCATGATATTCTCATAGTATAATTTTCAAGAAAATTATTTTTTGTTTTAAATTTATTTATGTTGGTCATTTTTGCAAGACTTAATCGACACGTGTTTCGGAATTTGTCAAGATTCCATTGTCAAGATTATTTAGCAAAAATAGAAACGATATACTACAAAGTAGCAAACGAGTCTAATGACAAATCGTTTTTGCACAAACTAAAACATTAATACATATTCGACTCTATCCACAATGTGAATTAGAAAGACGAAGAAATTGTACTATGCTAGTAAGTAACAATTGTCAATAACCAACAAAAATATTTAAAACATTTTACATACGATAGTCCATTGGACTGCAACAATATGTTTTTTGTTGCTGTGAATGAAATTATACCATTATTAGGGCTATTCATCACTATGGCGTGCCAACCATTATGTTCAAATTTTCTAATTCACATTGTGGATAGAGTCGAATATGTATTAATGTTTTAGTTTGTGCAAAAACGATTTGTCATTAGACTCGTTTGCTACTTTGTAGTATATCGTTTCTATTTTTGCTAAATAATCTTGACAATGGAATCTTGACAAATTCCGAAACACGTGTCGATTAAGTCTTGCAAAAATGACCAACATAAATAAATTTAAAACAAAAAATAATTTTCTTGAAAATTATACTATGAGAATATCATGGTTTTAATTAGTAAAGAAAATAATGACCTCGAGCCAGAATAAACATCCTCACAAAATATAATATTTTAAAGGTCGAATAAAACAATTTTTATTTATTAATAAAAATTAATCTAAATTTAGTTTTTGTTTTATTTGAAATTTTTTTTAAAATTCAGAAAATATTATTTTTTTAATTTTTGCTCTAAAAAATGTAATAGGTAGGGGACGAATAAGCTGTATTGACAAAATTAAAGGTATTTGAACCCCTTATAAATGACATTAATAGTATTTGCTAATTTATTGTTATTTTGGTGTTTATATGAAAATTTAAAAATGTTCACTTTTAAGTACCTATATCATTTTAATGATATAATGTACCGATTTCAATGAATTTTTTTTTTAGATTAAAGCTTATCATTTTCTTAACAATTATTGGTAAATGAAGTATTTTTGCAAAATTGTTTAACTCTTTTTTTCGAATTTAAAATGTTAAAACTTTTTTTTTTAAAACAGACTAAAAAATAATTTTAAAATTCCAAAAATCATAAGGTAAAATGTAAGCAAAAAATTAAATATTTTTTTTAAAAAATTTTGTGTATCAATTATGACTAAGCATAACATAAGCTTTAATCTAAAAAAGATTTCATTGAAATTGGTACATTAATTTTAAAGATATAGGCTTTTAAAAGTGAAAAATTTTGAATTTTTGTCTGGTTATAAAAACCAAAATTATAATATATTTTCAAATACTAGCCACGTCGTTGATATGGGGTTTCAATACCTTTAATTTAGTCTATAAAGCATATTCATCCCATGCCAAATACATTATTTATTGCAAAAATACTGAAAAAATGAAAATGTTCTAATTTTTAGGAAAATATAAAAAGTAATCCGTTTTTTTTTTAAATCCACCATGACAAATCGGTTAAAAATTGCGACCTGTAGGAAAAACTGGACAAAAAAAGTTAATTTTTCCCCACTGTGCGCCACCTCAGTTTGACTATATCGAGGGCCTATATTCAAAACCCTCTATCTTCCATTTTCACGAAAATGACTTTTTGATGGCAAAATATTCAGTAAAACGGCCCTCATCTATGGTGTAAAATTCAGAACAAAAATATTTTTTTTTGCTATTTTATTTGCATTTTTCGTTTTCTCTATCTCTTACACAATTAATTTTTCTGAATGCAAAACCCTCTATCTTTTCAAATAATTAATTTACAAATATTTGTTTTGAATAATTTTATCATGCATTACATGTTTTCATACTAATTTTTGCATGCTGCACATGAATTTATCAACAAAATTCCAGAACCACGATTTTGGTCCACTGATGCTAATTTTTTCTGAAAATTCTTGTTTGACTTTTTTAAAAAATATGTCTCAAACTTTGGATGTCTTGTGTACATTGTGAAACAAAAATTTTTATCTTAAAAATCCCGATGCTGATCAGCATCTGTGGACCAAAATCCTGTTTTTATTTTTTTTACTATTTCTTACATAACATACTGAACAGTTTGTCAACTTTTGAGACGAAGTCGGAAAAAAAAATAATTTTTGTCCTAACAATCCGCACCTGTGGACCAAAACCGCGATTTCGAAATTATTTATAAGCCGTTATCATTAATAAATTACGTTAAAAATTAACCGATGTCATAAATGAATCATAATAATTCATTTTTATTAAAATGCAAAACCCTCTATCTGATCATTTTCATTCCTGTACTTAATATTTTTGAGAAACAAAACCCTCTATCTATCCTCTAAAATCCCCAATAGTGCAAAATTTTAAAAACGAATTATATGTCAGATTCAGTAGTTGATTTAAAAAAATATTGTAGAATATCGAATTTTAATTACTCTAACAATTCGCGAAATAAACAGTTTTTTGGCTCTCCTGAAAAGTTGTGTTTTTTTAGATAGAGGGTTTTGAATATAGGCCCTCGATATGTATAAGCTAACGATTAACAAAAAAGAAGATTGGAATTACCGGTTTCATTTTCTTAAAACCGAAAATTTTTCTAACTAGGGTTTGTAACTTGGATAATAATTCACCTCGTGGGGAATAAAACAAATATTCACCAGCTAGTGAAAAAAAACGTAACATAATTATTTTGCATCAATATTTTTTTTTTCATTAATAATTTTTTTCCTCAATATTTTTTTTTTCGTCAATATTTTTTTTTTCGTCAATATTTTTTTTTTCATCAATATTTTTTTTCCTCATTACTTTTTTTTGCATCAATATTTTTTTTTTCATCAATATTTTTTTTCCTCAATATTTTTTTTTCATCAATATTTTTTTTTTCATTAACATTTTTTTTTTCATCAATATTTTTTTTTTCATCAATATTTTTTTTTTCATAAATATTTTTTTTTTTTGATCAATAATTTTTTTTTTCATCCATTTTTATACCCTCCAACCACAGTAAGGGGGTATACTCACTTTGTCATTCCGTGTGTAAAAGTATATATTTTATTGATCAGTGATCGATTCTAAGACATTCTAGCGATGTCCGTCCGTCCGTCTGTCCGTCTGTAGAGGACACGATACAGTCCAAAATAAAAGAGCTAGACTTCCCAAGTTTGGCACGTATATGTCTTATATTCCTAGGCAGGTTAAGTTCAGAAGTGGGCAAAATCGGACCAAGGGGGAAAAAGTTCCCCCTTAGAGAACTAAACCAACCCATGAAAAATACAACATTTTTATGCTACAGGAAGTTCAAAGTCCTGCATTTGGACCCAGAGAATTAGATAATGTCGTTTTTTCGGTCCGCCCCCCCCCCCTTTTATGGGCGTGGAATAAATTTTTGTTATAAGTAATGATAAACTTGTATTTTTTTAGTGCATAAAGCATAAGAATGAATTTTTAAACACATATTCGAGAGGAAATTTGCCCCCCCCCCCCCAATTACCACTTTCGACCCCCCCCCCAAAAAAAAAAGAAAACGTCCCTGCATTTTTTTCATGTTGAAGGGTATAAAAGATTTGGCGCAGCCGAATTTAATACTCTTACTTGTTTTTTTTTTTAAATTTTTTTTTTTCATCAATATTTTTTTTTACATCACTATTTTTTTTCATCAATATTTTTTTATCAAAATTTTTTTTCATCGAATTGTTTTGTTCATCAATATTTTTTTATCATAAATTTTTTTTTTCATCCATATTTTGTTCATAATTTTTTTGGCAAAAGTGTATTTTACGGTAAACAAAAATTTTATGGAGGAAACACGAAATTTAAATTTAAGGGGCTGGGCCCGGGACCCACCTGGAGCCAAAAGAGCCTTCAGTTTTGTGTGGATACTTAAATTAAAAAAAAAAACGGCTAGGTCCCAGGGGCCTTCTAGGTCCATAAAACCGTCCTGATGGGGTTTTTTTCAAAAAAAATATAAAATTTTTCTAAATTATTAAAAAGAACGTCCAGTTCGGCCCGGCTCAGGGACTACAAAACCCATAAATATATTTAGTGGCATCGCAAAATGAAGTTTGTTTGTGTACCAAGCCTTTTACCTGGTTAATTACTAAATGGCTAAGCTTTTGAACAGAAAGATACTCAAATGGATCTAGGGGGTACAATATTGTTAATATAAATACCAAAAATACATATTTGCAATCGTTAGCAAATTACCTTTCATTTGAGTACCCATACATACATTTAGGTGGGGGGGGCTGCTGTTTTGCTCCAGGGGGTCTTCCGGGGCCCAGTCCCCTTAAATTTTAATCGTGGCATATTTTTGTTTTCCAAAATATTCGTGTCCCGTAAAGTGCACCTTATCCAATTTTTTTTTTCATCAAATATTTTTTATCAATAATCTTTTTTCATTAAAAACTTTTTTCATAAAAAAGTTTTTTTATCGACAAACACAACAGACAGATTGATGGATATCACTAAAATGTCTTAGAAACATTTACGGATCAATAATATATACACATAATGGGGTCCTCGAACGATATTTCGATGTGTTTTGCATGGAATGACAAATTAATATCGCGTTATTTTTTCTAGAAAAATTTTGCTTTAGAAAGATCACCTATTTATACAGCAAAACATTATGATGATTCAATGGTTTGGGCAAGAGTAAAAACATCGCAGACATTTTTTTTTAGTGTAGACGGGTGCAATGTAAGACCGACCCCCATTAATTTTTACATCCTTGTGTTCTTCTAAAACACCTACCCCCTGTCACCACTCTCTAGGAAAGCATCCATAAAAAAGTTTCATTAAAAAAAAACCGACCAAAATTTTAAAATGTAAACTTTCATTAAGCAACAAAATTTTTGCTTTTAGACCCATGAAATTGTATTTAAATAGTTCTTACTTATAGAAATGTGATTTTTTATGAATTCTATCCCCCAATACTCAATATTTCTAAAACTATGATTCCTTGCAATTTTTGTTGCTAAGTCCCCAATGTGGGTGGTGTTAACATTATTTTGGATCAAATTATATATATGGGGGTTTTCGTGTCAACTGACACAACTTTTGAAACCGATGTCTTCCGATCGGGATGAAATTTGCACCAAGGTTAGTCCTATTGGATAGTAGTTCAGACACAATTTTTGAACGAGATCGGTCAAGAACTCTCTGAGTTAGAGGGGGTCGAAATTTGACATTTTGGCCAAAGAGGTGTTGATTCTCATCCATGTAACTTCTTACCTATTGTTTTTAGCAAAATGTGTCCCAAGGAGTTTAGATAGCTATTTCTTCAGTCTTTCGAAAAAAAAATATAAAAAAAATAAAAAAAAAAATTTTGATTTTTTTTCTTAAAAATCCAAAACTTTTTTGACTTTTTCCTCAAATTGGGCCCATTTTTTTTTTTTTTTTTTTGATTCAAAAGAAAGCTTATTCGATTTCCTTTAAGAGTTGTAGGGTCGCTTAGTGGGATGCGAGTGGGATATCTATGAAAAATTTTTTTTTTTAACTTTGGAACACAAAAAACGGTTCTTCAATTTGCACTATTAGGCGTGGGATACCTAACCAGTTTTCGATTTCGATCCGCAATACCCTCTAATTTTTTTAGGTTCGAAAAATAAAGCACGAGCCAAAAAATGGGGGCGGTGGGGAGGGGCCATATGGCCCCTCATTGGGTTCAAAGTTGGGCGTAAAGAGGTAAAAATCCTCAAAAAGCCCCAAAACTCCCCTAGAAACGCCCCTGGAGGGGTGCAATGTGAGACGGACCTCCAATAATTTTCTACCCCCAAGATTTTTCTTGAACATACCTTACCCCTATTTCCACTTCCTAAGGGGGCTCCCATACAAACCATTTTTAAAAAATTTTATCCTACCATTCTAACTTACCCTAAAGTGCCCCTAGTGGGGCCAAATGTATGACCGACCTCCATTATTTTATTAATTCCAACATTTTTTGCAAACATATCTACAATGTATCTTTAACCCTTAAGGTGGTCCCCATACATTTCTTTATTTTTTATAAATTTGTTTTATTAAACCAGCTCCTACCGCCCCTACCGTGCCTCCTAGAGAGGCAAAAATTACGACCAACCCCCATTATTTTTTAGTTACCAACATTTTGTCCGAACATCATAACACCCTATCTCCACTCCCTAAGGGGCTCCCATACATTATAAAAACATGTATCTTTAAAAACTAATAAAAAAATAAAAAAAAATGTATGGGGACCCCCTTAAGAGTTGAAAATAAAGGGTAGGTATATTCTGAGAAAATGTTGGAGTTGAAAAAATATTGGGGGTCGGTCACACATTTTACTTCTCTAGGGGCACCCTATGGACAGTTAGAGCGGTAGGAGCAAATTTTATAAAAATGTCATTTTGTATGGGAGCCCCCTTAGGAAGTGGAAATAGGGGTAAGGTATGTTCAAGAAAAATGTTGGGGGCAGAAAATTATTGGAGGTCACATTGCTCACATTGCACCCCTCCAAGGGCGTTTCTATGGGAGTTTTGGGGCTTTTTGAGGACTTTTACCTCATTACGCCCAACTTTGACCCCAATGAGGGGCCATATGGCCCCTCCCCACCGCCCCCATTTTTTGGCTCGTGCTTTCTTTTTCGAACCTAAAAAAATTAGAGGGTATCGCGGATCGAAATCGAAAACTTGTTAGCTATCCCACGCCTAATAGTGCAAATTGAAGAACGGTTTTTTGTGTTCCAAAGTTAAAAAAAAAATTTTTTCATAGATATCCCACTCGCATCCCACTAAGCGACCCGACAGCTCTTAAAGGAAATCGAATAACCTTTCTTTTGAATCAAAAAAAAAAAAAAAAAAAAGGGCCCAATTTGAGGATAAAGTCAAAAAAGTTTTGAATTTTTAAGAAAAAAAATCAAAAAATTTGTTTTTATTTTTTTTTATATTTTTTTTTCGAAAGACTGAAGAAATAGCTATCTAAACTCTTTGGGATACATTTTGCTAAAAACAATAGGTAAGAAGTTACATGGATGAGAATCAACACCTCTTTGGCCAAAATGTCAAATTTCGACCCCCTCTAACTCAGAGAGTTCTTGACCGATCTCGTTGAAAAATTGTGTCTGAACTACTATCCAATAGGACTAACCTTGGTGCAAATTTCATTCCGATCGGAAGACATCGGTTTCAAAAGTTGTGTCAGTTGACACGAAAACCCCCATATATATTTTTTCAAAAATATATATAAAAATATCAAAACTTTTTCAATAGGATAACTATAATAATTAAATGTAACTGTATCTGATCAGACCTATTTGAGCCGAAATTTGTCACTTTTGGTATCTATATTTTGGGATCTGTTATGATTCAGGTTTGCCAGATTTTCACATCAAAAACGAGTAACTAAAGAATTGCCAAAATCCGATGCATTCCGACCTGTCTAATTATACATCATACATTAAACCCCTAAAATTCGGAACAATGTGATGAATTGGGTTTTTAAAATAATCAACATTGTTGCATATTTTATGCTCGGGCATTTGAAAACAAAAACAAAACAACAATAACAACATGTGTAAACTTATGTGATTGTATGAGTTATATAGAGTTTAACAACAGCATCAGCAACAACATCGAGAACAACAGCAACAAAATATTGTTGTTAAACTAACAACACAATTTCAACAATGAAACAGAACAACTATGGTGCTAAATATAAAAAAATGAACACACACACACACATAGCCGTTTCTCGAAATAATACAAAAAAAAAATAGCAACAACAATATTAACAATGTGGTAGTTGTGCTTTTGCCCAGCGAATCCTTAAAATATGGCAACATAATGAATTACCATAACCTGAATATGCGAAAATAATAAAACGTTAAGTTACTGGTTATACAAAGGATTAATTTTCCAGAATGTTTTTTTCACCGAAAGATCCCACATTTAAAACTTAAATTTTCTAGGACCATTATTTCAGGAAATATAAAAAGTACCAAAATTACGCTGTTTAGAAACGGAACTTCCAAAAAGTGCTTTTTCCAGCATGGTTTTTACACCGAAGGATCCTATATTCTAAATTTGTGTTATCTAGGATTTTTATTTCAGGAAATATTAAAAGTACTAAAATTAAATTTTTTGGGATTTCCAAAAAGTACTTTTTCAATTTTTTTCCATTTTCCGTTTGACCGTCCGTCTGTGGATGACACGACACAGTCGTATGTATGTCTTATGTTTATATGTATGTCTTATGTTTATAGGCTGGTTATGCAAAATCGGACCAGGGGGGAAAAAGTACCCCCTTAACGAAGTAAACCAACCATTGAAAAAAGGAAACTTTTTACAGGTTTTTTTGAATTTTTGTTAAACAAATAAAACATTTTTATACCCTCCTACTACAGTATGGGGGTATACTCACTTTGTCATTCCGTGTGTAACGCATCGAAATATCGGTCGGGGACCCCATAAAGTATATATGGGGCATTCCATGCCAAATCGGACACTTTGAAAAATTATTTTTTTAGATTTTCCCAATTTGTTTACAGTTTTTAGTACCCTTCGAAAACTCCTTCGTGGTAAATTTTCAGATTTTTTTGATGACCCGTTCAAAAGATATCGAATTTTTAAAAATTGCTAGTTTGTTCCTTTACTCAAACTTCTTTTCCTCATAACTTCTTCAATAATAGTCCAAATTTCAATTTTTTTTTTTTTCAAAATTTTTGTTTTTTTACGTACTTTAACAAATAACAAAATTGTTATGAAATTTAAAGTTCAAATGCGATTTTCTCGAAAAAAAAGATGAAAGTGTTTCTGATTTTTTTTTGTGTGGATGGACAAACATCTAAACTTTTAAAAAATAAATAAAAAATAAAAAAAAAAGTGGCCGGATTTTTGATAAATTGACTTTTTTAGAAAATGGAAAATTTCAGAACGGGTTCTGAAAATTTTCCAAAAAAAAAAAAAAATAATCGATAGCCCATACAAAACTATATAAGACTGTAAATTTTTGAGATTGTGGTGCATTCCGTTTTAATGTGATAAATATTTAATCAAGGCAACTCGCCACAAATTTTACCATTTTTCCAATATTTGACCACGCCTCCTAAGCCCAGTTTTTGGAAAATTGAAAAACCAAAATCGCAATTTTCTAAGTTCCATATAGGGCTATCCATACTACCTATTAAGAAGTTTACGGTACACATGTTTTTTTTCGCTGGGCATTTGGTGTGGAATGCCTCATATGTAGGTATAAAACAACAAAAATATTTTACAAAGTAATCTTGTTACTCAAAGAAATTGTACACTGCAAAAAATTTTTACACTCAAAGAAGATGTTACACTCAAAAAAAAATGTACACATAATTTTTTTTTTTAATGAAATGTCACACTCAAAAAATGTTGACAGTCAAAAAAATGTTACACTCAAAAAAATTTGATTGATTAAAAAAAAGTTTTACTCAAATTAATATATTTCTAATAAAAAATTTTGAATGCAATTTTTTAAGATTTTTTTTAGAAAATTACTATCAGATAACATTGTGGAGGGTATTCATAGATTCGACCAAGTCGAATTTAATTTTTCTACTTGTTAAAACATACCTACGCCCTATCTCCACTCCCTAAGTAGGCTCCCATACAAATAACAGTTGGAGCAAATTTTATAAAAATATAATTTTGTATGGTAGCCTACTTAGGGAGTGGAGATAGAGCGTAGGTATGTTTTAAAAAAATGTTGTAGGGTAAAAATAAATGGGGGTCGGTCTCACTAATGACCCCTCTCGGACGCACCAATGGACCGGTAGAAGCTGATTAAATAAAACAAATTTACAAAAAATAAAAAAAAAATGTATGGGGACCGCCTTAAAAATTAGAAATAGAGGGTAGGTGTGTTCAGAAAAAATGTTTGGACTAAAAAAATATTGTGGCTCGGTCATACATTTTGTTGGTCTAAGGGCACTATTAGGGCAGTTAGAGCAGGTGGAGCAAATTTTAAAAAATGTCGTTTTGTGTGGGAGCCCCCTTAGAAATTGGAGATCGGGTATTAGTTTGTTCCAAAGAAATGCTAAGACGTAAAAATTAATGGGGTCGGTCTTATAAATGACGCACCATTGGAGCAGTAAAAATGATTTTAAGATTTGAGAATTACAATAAAATTTTTTAAAAAAATTTAAAAAATAGTAATAATCGTTATTTCACGAGCCTCCTGGGCAAAAAAAAATTCAAAAATGATATTTAAATTTTAAAACTTAAAAATCGCATACTAGAGCGCTTTTAAGAATTTTTTGGGAATTTTTTTTTTTTAAGTACGTAAAAAAACAAAAAATTTTTAAGAAAAAATATATGAAATTTGGACTATTATTGAAGAAGTTATGAGAAAAAGAAGTTTGAGTAAAGGAACAAACTACCAATTTTTAAAAATTCGATATCTTTCGAACGGGTCATCAAAAAAATCTGAAAATTTACCACGAAGGAGTTTTCGAAGGGTTCTAAAAACTGTAAACAAATTGGGAAAATCTAAAAAAAAGATTTTCCAAAGTGTCCGATTTGACATGGAATGCCCCATATATTATTGATCAGTGATCGATTCTAAGACATTCTAGCGATGTCCGTCCGTCCGTCCGTCTGTCCGTCTGTAGTTAACACGATACAGTCCAAAATAAAAGAGCTAGAATCCTCAAGTTTGGCAAGAATATGTCTTATGGTCCTAGGCAGGTCAAGTTCGGAAATGGCCCAAATCGGACCAGGGGTAAAAAAGTTCCCCCTTGAAGAACTAAACCAACATTTGAAAAATAAAATTTTTTTTACATGATTTTTTGTCTTCTTGTTTAACAAATGCAACATTTTTATGCTACAAGTTCAAAGTCCTGCATTTGGACCCTGAAAATTAGAAAATTTCGTTTTTTCGGTCCGCCCCCTTTTATGGGCGCATAATAAAAAAAAAAATTAAAATTCATTCAAAAAGCCTAAGAATGAATTTTTCAACACATATTCGAGAGGAAATTTGCCCCCCCCCCCCAATCACTACGACCCTACCACCCCAAAAAAAAAAAAATAAAACGCCCCTGAAGATTCGGCACAGCCGAATTTAACACTCTTACTTGTTATGATTAAAAAAGTTCAAAGTCTTGGACTTGGACCCAGGGGATTTGAAATTTACTTTTTTTTGGTCCGCCCCTTTTATGGGCGTGAATATTAGCAAATAATTTATATAATGATGAAATTGTATATCTTTTGTACAAAAAGCATAGAAATTAAATTTGTAAACATTTTTGAGAGAACGTGTCAATATTTACCAGATGGTGAATAAAACGAAATATAATTATTTTTCGCCAATATTTTTCTGGATCTGCATTACATAATAAGTGAAAAATGCAAAAAAGTAATGCAGGTAAGAGGTACAAACAAAATAATTAACTTTTTTTTTGCCTTTGCATTACGTAAGACATTAATTA
Organism: Pegoplata infirma; assembly: GCA_963921195.1. Classification (NCBI taxonomy): domain Eukaryota; kingdom Metazoa; phylum Arthropoda; class Insecta; order Diptera; family Anthomyiidae; genus Pegoplata; species Pegoplata infirma. Next base: position 72,875,209 of record OY992540.1, on the reverse strand, counting down.
CCTATATCTAAAGTTTTGCTGGGTGTTGTTGGTATAGCCTTAAATGTATTGGAAGTTTAATGAAGTTGATGTGTGAAATATTTTTCGGATTTTTTTTTAATTCTTTTTTTTTTTTGTTCTTTTTTTTTGTGTTACAAATATTTGCTGTTGCATTGCAATCAACTGGAATATATATAAATTTTTATAAATGAGCCCTCAAGTGCCACCAACATCATGAGTTTTTAACACTCACCGACATTATTCGACTTATACCACAATTGTACACACAAACACACAAATAAATGTACACAAATATATGCAGATGGACATATAAAAATATTATCTTTTATATAAATGTGTGAGTTAAAAGTAAAAAAAAAATTAACTGATGAAAATAACAGGGATGTGGAATTGTTCAGGAAATACATATTTTCTAGGGCGATCCGCTAGGCTAGTTGGTAGCGTGCTAGCCTATGAGTCTGGGGTTCGATTCCCACCAGTGGCCTTGTTCTGTTTCGCTACACCGAGGCAATGGTCATTGTCACCGGACTCAGTTAGGTTAGTTTGGTGTAAGATTTGTAATTTTATGTTAAAAATTTAATAAATAAATATTTTTTCTATAAGGAATGTAGTCCTAAGAGGGTCTTTTAACAAGGTCTTATACAGATAAGACCTTGTTAAAAGACCATAACATTTGTTATGGCGATTCGCACATTATGTGTTTTTTATACCCTACATATACTTAGAAAACGAATTGAGTACGTCCCTTGTTGCTGTATACATTTATGTATAAAATGCTGTATGTATGTTTGATCGCTAGAGTGGCACGAAAAATAGCGTTTGTTCTGGCCTGTTATTTAGCAAATTATGCTTCCTTTTGATCTAAAAACTCTACAGTCGAAATTTTAGTCAAATCAGACAATTTTAACCCGAATTTCACAAAAAATTTAGCAATTTAAAAAAAAAAAAAATCAATATGAAGAAAATATAATAAAAAAATATGTAAGCGGGTCGGTATGGTCCATGGATGCATTTTAAAAGTCTGAAAAGTATAAAATGCATCTACGGATCATACCGATTTGCTAATTTGTATACCCTCCACTTCAGTGATAGAGGGTATATATAATTTTGTCATTTCGTTTGTAGCACCTCAAAATATTGGTCTAGGATCCCCATAAGACGATCTAACGATGTAATAACGATGTCCGTCCGTCTGTTTGTCTGTCTGTTGAAAACACGCTAACTTTTGAAAGACTTTACGGATGCTCCTGAAGTTTGGTGTTTATATTGGGTATTTACTGGTCAGGTTGCTATTGCAATTCAGCAAAATCGGTCATGTGGTTCAAAAGTTATGAGAAAATGCTGAATTTCGGCAAGGGTTTTTCGTGAACGCACATTATAAAAAACACGATAACTTTCGCAAGCAATTCTCAGGATGCTGAAGCTTGGAATATATGCTTGTTCCCCTGGCCTGGCTCGTATTGAATTCCTGCCAAATCGGTCCCGTAGTAGTAGCAAAACCGTAAATATCAGATTAGTTCACCTTAAATTCACGTGTTGAAAACTTGTTAGAGATGTTTTAAAAACATTGGTAAGTCACAAAAATTTTTGTCACTCAAAAATATTCTTACACTAAAAAACAAAAAAAAAAATACACTCGAAAAAAATTTTACACTCAAAGAAAATAAATTTTTTTTTCAAAAATTACTTTAAAAACGTTTTCTTTACACAAATCAAATATTTCTAATTAAAAATGCTATTTTTTTCACGTTAGAAAATTTACTTTCACTTAAAAAGGGCATTGTAGAGGGTATTCCTAAAATTAACTTTTCTACTTGTTTTTTTTTCTTAATTTTTATACCCTCCACTCTAGTGATAGAGGGTATACATAAGTTTGTCATTCCGTTTGTAACACATCGAAATATTGGTCTAAGACCCCATAAAGTATATATATACATGATCCTTGATCGATTTTAAGTCGATCTAGCGATGTCCGTCCGTCCGTCCGTCCGTCTGTCTGTCTGTCCGTTGAAAACACGCTAACTTTTGAAAGACTTTACGGAGGCTCCTGAAGTTTGACATATATGTTCTCCATTTACCGGGTCAGGTTGGTATTGCAATCCAGCAAAATCGGTCAAGTGGTTCAAAAGTTATGAGCAAAAGAGTAAATTTCGGCAAGGGTATTTTTCGAATTTACAAGATTAAAACCACTATAACTTTCGAAAGACAATTCTGAGGGAAATGAAGCTAAGCATATATATTTGTCGTTCCCCAAGGCTGTTTGGTTTTGAATTTCAGCAAAATCGGTTCAGTGGTTCAAAAGTTATAAGCAAAGCACTGAATTTCAGATTTGTTTCATCTAAAATGCCACGTGTTTTTACAAGTTTTAAAAGCATTGGTGGTAACTAAACAATGCTTTTCAAACTTGCTTAATTTTAAAGCAAAGCTTTTTAAACTTTTTTAGTTTTAAAAACATTGGTAACTTAAAAATTACACCCGAAAAAAATTTTACACTCAAAAAAATTTTTACACTCAAAAAAATTTTACACTCAAAAAAAATTTACACAAAAAAAATTTTGTTTTTTTTTTTTTACAAAAATTAGAATATTTTGTGTACATACGTACGTACATTCACTCAGAAATATTTATACAGTAAAAAAATATTACACTCGAAAAAAATTTTACACTCAAAAAAAAAAATAGTAATTTTTCTTTAAAAAAAAAAAATTACAAAAAAAGAGTTTTTTACTCATAATAAAATATTTCTAATCAAAATTGTTAATTTTTTTTCACGTTAAAATTTGTTCTACCCTTTAAAAAAATGCATTGTGGAGGGTATTCATGGATTCGGCAAAGTCGAATCCTATCCACACAAACAAAATTCAGACATGTGTTTTTCGGTTATTTTTTAAGACCGACCCCCATTAATTTTTACGTCTTAACATTTCTTTGGAACAAACTAATACCCTATCTCCAATTTCTAAGGGGGCTCCCACACAAAACGACATTTTTTAAAATTTGTTCCAACCGCTCTATCTTCCCTAATGGTGCCCTTAGAGCAACAAAATGTATGACCGACCCACAAAATTTTTTTAATCCAAACATTTTTTCTGAACACACCTACCTTCTATCTTTAACTGTTAAGGCGGTCCCCATACAATTTTTTGTATTTTTTGTAAATTTGTTTTATTTAATCAGCTCCTACCGGTCCAATGGTGCGTCCGAGAGGGGTCATTAGTGAGACCGACCCCCATTTATTTTTATCCTACAACATTTTTTTAAAACATACCTACGCCCTATCTCCACTCCCTAAGTAGGCTCCAATACAAATAACAGTTGGAGCCAATTTTAAAAAATGTAATTTTGTATGGGAGCCTACTTAGGGAGTGGAGATAGGGCGTAGGTATGTTTTGAAAAAATGTTGTAGTGTAAAAATAAATGGGGGTCGGTCTCACTAATGACCCCTCTCGGACGCACCATTGGACCGGTAGAAGCTGATTAAACAAAAAAAATTTACAAAAAATAAAAAATATTGTATGGGGACCGCCTTAACAGTTAAAGATAGAGGGTTGGTGTGTTCAGAGAAAATGTTTGGACTAAAAAAATATTGTGGGTCGGTCATACATTTTGTTGCTCTAAGGGCACTATTAGTGCAGTTAGGGCGGTTGAACCAAATTTTAAAAAATGTCGTTTTTTGTGGGAGCCCCCTTAGAAATTGGAGATAGGGTATTAGTTTGTTCCAAAGAAATGTTAAGACGTAAAAATTAATGGGGGTCGGTCTTATAAAGAAATGATTTTAAGATTGAAAAATTACAATAAAATTTTTTCAAAAAATTTAGAAAAATAGTAATAATCGTTATCCCACGATCTTCCTGGGCAAAAAATTTGTAGAATTGATAGAAGTTTTACACAAAAAAATTTAAAAAAAATCGAAGAGTACAAACATTTTCAAAAATGAGATTTAAATTTTAAAACTTAAAAATCGCATACTAGAGCGCTTTTAAGAATTTTTTAAAATTTTTTTTTAGAAAGTACGTAAAAAAAAAAAAATTTGAAAAAAAAAATTGAAATTTGGACCATTATTGAAGAAGTTATGATTAAAAGAAGTTTGAGTAAAGGAACAAACTACCAATTTTTAAAAATTCGATATCTTTTGAACGGGTCATCAAAAAAATCTGAAAATTTACCACGAAGGAGTTTTCGAAGGGTACTAATAACTGTAAACAAATTGGGAAAATCTAAAAAAAAAGTTTTTCAAAGTGTCCGATTTCACATGGAATGCCCCATATACTTTATGGTGTCCTCAGCCGATATTTTTGTGCGTTGTACACTGAACTATAAAGTGAGTATACAAATTGGCAAACGAAATGAATTTTAGAAAAAAAAAATGTTTTAGAAAAATATATATTCCGAGTAAAAAATTTTTTGGTGAAAAAAAAAAATTGACCAAAAGCAACCATAATTTTTCCGGCAATCAACAAAATTTGAAAAAGTCATCTATTGTGCCACCCCAATGGACGTATTATTTTTTTTTTTAAATGTTTGCTAGTGTTATAAGCATCAACAACAAACTGACATATCGGTCAATGTGGTTAACTGCGGATGAGTGTTACAATATATAACTTTTGTTGTACATATCGATGGCGTATATTCAAAACTGTATAAATTTTTTTTGTGTAAAACACTTTTTTTCGTTTTTTTCTATTCCTTTTTAATTTGTTTTTATATTAATTTTTTAGAATAAGTCATTGAAAATGTTCGTTTTTCTATACTCAACAAAGATAGAAGGTTTTGCATAAAAACCCTCGATATAATGACATGCTGTGGATTGTTTTCAATACTGACAAATTTGCTTCATTTGACTCAAAAAAATATGTAGGTATATCAACATAATAGTTATAAACTTATTTATGTGTGCTTTTCTTGATACAAAAATTTAAATTGAACTTTAAAAAGCATACATATCTTGAAGTTTTCATAGTTTTATTTTAATTTTTTAGGTTGATGTTCAGTCATAAGTTTTGATCTTAAGCAAATCCGATGGTGGAAATAACAACAATATTGGCATCTAATTGTAAGTCTGTCTCCTCGTTCTAATAGAGTTGACAAAAAAGGATTGATAATAAAAGGATAATAGAGTGGAAAATAAGAATGGACGGACAAAAATCGTATATTAAAAAGTTTCAAACTAATAGTTTAATTAGTTTATTAAATTCAAAAGCCAGTAAGACTTTTGTATTAATTATTATTAACATTTTTTTCCGAGTGTAAGTATTTTACAACATTTATTCATGATGTTAATTTAAAACTTTTTGGATTTTTATACCCTCCAACTAGAGTATGGGGGTATACTCACTTTGTCATTCCGTGTGTAACGCATCGAAATATCGGTCTAGGACCCCATAAAGTATATATATTATTGATCAGTGATCAATTCTAAGACATTCTAGTGATGTCCGTCTGTCCGTCCGTCCGTCCGTCCGTCTGTCCGTCCGTCTGTGGAAGACACGATACAGTCCAAAATAAAAGTGCTAGACTCCTGAAGTTTGGCAGAAATATGTCTTATGTTCATAGGCTGGTTAAGTTCGGAGATGGGCAAAATCGGACCAGGGGGAAAAAAGTTCCCCCTTGAGGAACTAAACCAGCCTCTAAAAAACACCATATTTTTACATGATTTTTTGTGTTTTTGTTTAACAAATGCAACATTTTTATGCTTCAAGAAGCTCAAAGTCTTGCATTTGGACCCGGGGGATTAGAAAATATTGTTTTTTTCGGCCCGCCCCCTTTTGTGGGCGTGGATTAAAAAAATTGTAAAATAATGATAAACTTGTATTTCTTTAGTGCAAAAAGCATAAGAATGAATTTTTAAACATATATTTCGAGGGGAAATTTGTCCCCCCAATGACCACTGCCAACCTCCTCCCCCCCAAAAAAAAAGAAAACGACCCTGGATTTTTTTTTTTTTTTTTTATATTGGAGGGTATAAAAGATTCTGCACAGCCGAATTTAACACTCTTACTTGTTTTCTCTTATGTTTTCAAATTTAAACTTTTTGTAACACATTTTTTTTTTTTAATAAATATTAAACGAAAGAAATATACCGTAACGAATAAATGAATTAATTTACTAAAGTTTTAATGAAAAAAAATTTTAACCAAAATATTTGTATGGAAAGCACATATGAGACATTGCACATCAAATATCCCGCTCAAATATCCGTAAATTTCTGAATAGGTTGTTTGGATAGCCCTATATAAAACTAAGAAAATTGCGTTTTTGGTTTTTAAATTTTCAAAAACTGTGCTTAGGAGGCGTGGTCAAATATTGGAAAAATGGTAAAATTTGTGGCAAGTTGTCTTGATTAAATATTTATCACATTAAGACGGAATGCACCACAATGTTAAAAATTTACATTCTTATATAGTTTTGTATGAACTATCGACTAAATTTTTTTTTTGGAAAATTTTCAGAACCCGTTCCATTTCTTAAATGTTTCCATTTTTTAAAAAAGTCAATTTATCAAAAATCCGGCCACTTTTTTTTTCTAAAGTTTTGATGTTTGTCCATCCACACAAAAAAATTCAGAAACACGTTCTTTGTTTTTTTTTCGATAAGATCGCATTAGAACTTTAAATTTCATAACAATTTTGTAATTTGCTTGTATGCAAATTACAAAATTATTATGAGTATTATGAATTGCATAAATATTCCTCATACGCTTTGTTGGAACAAGACAATACAAACAAATTACTAAATTGTTATGAAAATTAAAATTTAAATGCGATTTTATCGAAAAAAAAAAACGAAAAATGTGCTTCTGAATTTTTTTGTGTGGATGGACAAACATCTAAACTTACAAAAAAAAAAATATTAAAAAAGAAAAAAAAGTGGCCGGATTTTTGATAAATTAACTTTTTTAAAAAATGGAAAATTTCAGAACGGGGTCGGAAAATTTTCCAAAATAAAAAATTTTAATCGATAGCCCATACAAAACAATATGAGAATGTACATTTTTGAGATTGTGGTGCATTCGGTTTTAATGTGATAAATATTTAATCAAGGCAACTCGCCACAAATTTTACCATTTTTCCAATATTTGACCACGCCTCCTAAGCCCAGTTTTTGAAAAATTGAAAAACCAAAAACGGAATTTTCTAAGTTCCATATAGATCTATCCATACAACATATTCAGAAGTTTACGGTTCTCATGTTTTTTTTCGCTGGACATTTGGTGTGGAATGCCTCATATGCTGCTACAGAAAAACATCTGTCCCACGAATTTCTAAGTAGATTGTATTGAAAGCCCTAAATGACTCTAAGAAAATTTCGTTTTTGGTTTTTCAATTTTTCAAAACCTGGGCTTAGGAAGAGCCTCTAAATATCGAAAAATTGTCAAATTTCCATTTGTGACCATTTTTTTTTTTCTAATTTTTTTTTTTTGCTAAATTTTTCGTTTTCATCTATCCACACAAAAAATTCAGAAGCACTTTTTTAGTTTTTTTTCCGAGAAAATCTCATTTGAATATTAAATTTTATAATAATTTTGTAATAGTCTTGTATTTTTTTTGTTCCAACATGGCGTATGAGTTACAAATAAACGAATTTCGCAAGTATTTGTAACTCATACGCCATGTTGAAACAAGCAAATACAGCAGTGTTGCCACCAATAGAATTAGAAATTACACACAAAATTATCCAAAATATCACAGATTACACAAAAAAAAATTTTGATAAAAAAAAAATTTTTCACTAAAAAAATTAAAAAAAAATTTTTTTACTAAAAAAATTATAAACTTTTTCCCTTTTTTTTGTAATTCAAGAGATATTTTTTGTATTTTTATACTTAAAAATAAGAAATTAAATTAATTTATTTGTATCAATTAAATTTCTTTCCAGTTTTTTGATAAACTTCAATAGGACTTTAAAATTTTTTCTTTCGGGATACCTTGTATGTTAAATATTTGATTCGTTTGTCAAATATTTTTCGGAACAATTTCTAAAGATTAGGAAAGCCATCCTTATTGTAAATGACATAAATTTATTTATTCTGTTTGTGTTAAGGCTATAAAAACAAGAGCTTTTTTCAGAAAATTTTGACAGGTTGACTCACATGTCTGCTCGTCTGAAAATTCTTTTAACTGAGGAATGGGAGAATGGTAATATTAAAATAAGTTAAAGATCAATTTTTAGATTTTGGAAAGGGATTCTCCAGAAAATTTTTAATTTAAAAAATTAAGACTTGGTTTTTATGGTCCAAAAATGCATGTCCGACATTAATTATCCAGTGTTTGGTAATCAAAATTTCTAAAGTCCATATAAGTCCATATTTTTTTTAAACCGAAAATGTCGATAAAATGAAATAACTAAAATATAATCAAAATTAGTTGGAACTTTGTTGAGGTAAAATTACACAAAAATTACACAAAAAATTTCATTATCCAAAAATTATCCAAGGACTTTAAAATTGTCCCACTTTTGGATAATTATCCAGAAAGTGGCAACACTGAAATACAGAAAATGACAATATTATTATGAAATTTTATATTCAAATGCGTTTTTTTTCGAAAAAAAAAAATAAAAACGCATCTAAACTTCAAAAAAAAGTGGCAGGATTTTTAATAACTTGATTTGTTTACAAAAAATGTTTGAAAAATAAATTTAAATCAATAGCCCATAAAAAAAATACAAAAATGTAAATTATTGGCATTGTGGTGCACTCCGTTTTAGTTTGATAAATATTTAATCAACGCAACTCGAAACAAATTTGACAATTTTTTTCAATTTTGAGCCACAAAAAAAAACAAATTTTCTTAGTTCCATATGAGGCTATAAATCAGCGATACGCAGACACATACTATAACATTTATGCTTGTGTGGGTAGTAGCAAGCGAAAAGTCAACAAATTTGCTCAAGCAACAGAATTTTATAGTGTATGTGTGTCGACAGCGCACAAGCAGCGCCTATTCCCGCGGGAATAGGAATTACAAAAATGCGTATCACTGCTATAAATACAACTTATTCAGAAGTTCATGGGACACATGTTTTTTTTCGCCGGATAGTTGGTGTGTAATGCATCATAGATATACATTAAGGGTGTTCTTATTTTTTTATTTCGGATTTTTGTGTTGCACTGGGCAGAATTTTGTTCCTTTGTACTAAAAACTTAATAATAAAAAATTTGGAGTTAATCCGATAACTTTAAGTGGACGCGGAAACGACCTGAAGTTTGAATAACGGATTACAAGGGGAAAAAATTACTTTTTACTCATTTTCTCAATTTTTTCGATATTTTAAGTTAAGTTTGAATTCAAATGGTTACAGAATTGTGATGTGGAGTACATTCATCATCAAGTCCTTACTCCGCAAGGGAGCATAGGTCATCAACAAAGCATCTCCACATCGGACGATTTTGCGCAATTGTTTTGACTTCGTGCCATCCTTTATTTAGCTTGTTGGCTTCAATTATAATTTGTCGTCGCCATGTTGTTTTTGGTCTTCCACGGTTTCTGCTGCCATGTGGGTTCCATTCTAGTGCCATTCTGGCTACGTCATCTGGGCTTCTTCGTAGGATATGTCCCACCCAATTCCACTTCCTTCGTTTTATAATTAGTTCACATTTCTCAATGTCTGATTGTCGCCACAGGTCTTCATTGGATATCACTCTCGGCCAAAATATTTTAAGTATTTTTCGCAGGCATTTGTTAATAAATACTTGTATTTTTTGTAAACTGATGCTGGATAGCATCCACGTTTCGCACCCATAAAGTAGAATGGAGAGGCAGTTTGATTTGAAAATTCTAATTTTAACTTTTGTTGACACTGGGGCTGACCATAGTTTGTTTAGCATTACGAATGAATACCTTGCTTTATGTATTCGTTGAGTCACATCTTCTTCTGATCCACCGTTTTTGTTTAGAATACTTCCAAGATATGTGAATTGTTCTACTTCTTCAATTGGAGTGTTGTTAATCGTAACTGGGTTGCTGGTATTAGTTCCTATACGCAGTAGCTTTGTTTTTGTAGTGTTGACAATAAGTCCGACTTGTCCTGCATATTTACACAATCTTTCAATTTTTGTTTGCATATCTGCTTGTCTGTGCGCTAGGAGGCAGATGTCGTCTGCAAAGTCAAGATCTTCTAATCTGCTCATAAGATTCCATTGGATTCCCAGTTGTTGGTTTTCGTTAGTTTTTGTTAAGACCCAATCAATGACCAGTGTAAATAAAAGTGGCGAAAGAGTGCATCCCTGTTTTACTCCTGATTCTATAGTAAATTGCTCTCCTAATTGACCATTATGTGTAATTCTGTATTTACAATTTTGATAAAGTGCTTTAACAATCTTTATAAGTTTCTGAGGGATGCCGTAATATTCCATTATTCTCCAAAGCATTGTTCTATCAACACTGTCGAATGCTTGTTTGAAATCAATAAATGTCAAATATAGAGAGGAATTAAACTCGTTCGATTGTTCAAGTATCAAACGCAATGTGTTGATGTGATCTATAGTGGATCTGCCAGGTCTAAAACCTGCTTGCTCTTTTCTAAGATTACTTTCAACCACCTCCGATATGCGATTTTTTACGATTGAGCTTATAATTTTATTAATTGTATTCAATATTGCAATACCTCTAAAATTATCGCAGTTAGATTTATCACCCTTTTTATGTATTTTACATAAAATGACTTCGTTAATCTTATCTGGCACCGATTCTGATTCCCATATACTTTGTATGATTGGTGCTAATAGTTTTGCACTGATGCTGGGGTCTAATTTAAATATTTCAGCGGGAATGCCATCACACCCTGGAGATTTACCATTAGTTAGTTTACTTATTCTGTCTGCTATTTCGTTTTCGGTGGGGTTTCTTATATTGTATACAAGGTTGTGGGGACAAGTTGTTTCTATGTGGTTATTCTGAGAAGGGTTGGGAGTTTTGTTAAGCAAGTCAGCGAAATATTGGGTCCATCTTTTAAGCTGTTGATCATCTGTTGTTAGTAGTTGTCCATCTAAACTACATATTGGTGCATTTGGTTGGTTATTTTTACCAGAGAGTTGTCTAGTAAGGCGATAGGTCTCTCGCATGTCGTTTCTTCCTGCAGCTTGCTCTGCTTGTAAAGCAATATTCTCTGTATATTTTCTACGATCACGTCTAGCACTTTTCTTTATATCTTTATTTATGTTGCTATATTGTTGCTGTAAGTTAGAAAGCTGTTGAGGGGTAGAATTATTTATTTTTTCTTTTAACGTTTTCCTCTCTTGGATTTTTTCCCACGTCTCTTCTGTTATCCAGACTTTCCTCTCGTTTGATTGATACCCAAGAGTTTGTTGGCCAGTATTCATGTGGAGTACATTACCTTTGTAATAAGGCACCAAAAACTAAAATCGGTTAAAAATCAGCCAAGTTATTACAACTTCCCCAGGCAACTAGCGTGTGGCAGACCACTTGATCAAAGATTTCGAGTTCAATTTTTGAAATTGATTGAAATTATCTACTATAGCAACATTTTCTTATTCTTTACTTCCCAATGTACTAAGGTGATAGGTATTTTTTATATTGTGTTATGCTAACTTGTTTTAAATTAATGTTAAAAAGGTCCAAATTTTTCAGCCCTGTTTTCAAATCTCCAATTTTAAATTTTAATTTTTTTAAGCAAATAAAATTTAAAAAATCGACCATTGGACCATAGGATTTTGTTAAGCACATATATGGGAATAAAAATTACAAAAATTGTAGACATTCCTTTTTTCATTCGTCTAGTTTAGCGATTTTAATTAGGCGGATTTCGAGATTATAGTGATTTTGGTAACTTTTTTAGCTTTTACTCAATTTTTTTATTTTTTTTTAACAAACTTCGTATTTTTTCTACCGAATTACTACAGATCAATATAGAATACTTCAATTCCTTTAATTAGGGCAAAAATGAGACTTGAAAAATTGACCCAGTTCAAGGTCAAAGGTCAAATTTTAGAAGAATTTGAATTTTTAAAGATTTACAGATTTTTCGAGCGGATATTAATGAAACTCCAAAATGTTATATTAATAAGATGTAAAAATTAATGGCTTATACAAATTCAGAACATTAACCCTTAAGTGCTGTTGGGGTCTATATGACCCTATGAAATAATATACTTATATTTTCTCCATTAAATAAAAAAAAATTTAGACCCCAATAGCACTTATGGGTTAATTTTCCGAATTTTAATAATAAGCCATTTATGTCTAGTCATATTAAAATAACATCAAGGAGTTTCATTAATATCCGCTCAAAAAAATTGTTAATCTTTAAAAATTCAAATTGTTCTCAAATTTGACCTTTGACCTTTAACTGGGTCAATTTTTCATATCTCAATTTTGCCCTGATTGAAGGAATTGAAGTAGTCTATATTATTCTGTAGTAATTCGGTAGAAAACATATGAACTTTGTTAAAAAAAAATAAAAAAATTAACTAAAAGCTAAAAAAGTTACCAAAATCACTATTATCTCGAAATCCGCCGAAATAAAATCGCTAAACTAGACGAATGAAAAAAGGAATGTCTACAATTTTTGTAATTTTTATTCCCTTATATGTGCTTAACAAAATCCTATGGTCCAATGGTCGATTTTTTAAATTTTATTTGCCTTAAAAAATTAAAATTTAAAATTGGAGATTTGAAAACAGGGCTGAAAAATTTAGACCTTTTTAACATTAATTTAAAACAAGTTAGCATAACACAATATAAAAAATACCTATCACCTTAGTACATTGGGAAGTAAAGAATAAGAAAATGTTGCTATAGTAGATAATTTCAATCAATTTCAAAAATTTAACTCGAAATCTTTGATCAAGTGGTCTGCCACACGCTAGTTGCCTGGGGAAGTTGTAATAACTTGGCTGATTTTTAACCGATTTTAGTTTTTGGTACCTTATTACAAAGGTAATGTACTCCACATCACAATTCTGTAACCATTTGAATTCAAACTTAACTTAAAATATCGAAAAAATTGAGAAAATGAGTAAAAAGTCATTTTTTCCCCTTGTAATCCGTTATTCAAACTTCAGGTCGTTTCCGCGTCCACTTAAAGTTATCGGATTAACTTCAAATTTTTTATTATTAAGTTTTTAGTACAAAGGAACAAAATTCTGCCCAGTGCCAAGCAATTAAAACATTTTAAATTTTTCCCTTACTGTTAAGAACACCCTTAATATACATAGTTGACTGGCCTTAAAGAAGACATATGTGCAGTTTTTAAAAATCTCGAAAAAAAATTTGGTGTCTATGCCAGGGCACCCACCGATTGTCCTGAAACTTACATATGAGGCATTCCACACCAAATGTTCAGCAAAAAAAGTTATGTCGTGTCAATATGAAATCAATTGCAGAGGCACTATTAAATAACACAAATAAAATTTGAGTTTTTTTAAAAGTGGGCTTTTAGGCATGGTCAAATATTGAAAATATCAGCAATTTTTGCCTGATTATCTTTATTTTAATATTTATGTAAATTAAAAAAAAACACAGTTGAGTCTTTAAAATAAAAAAATTTATAGATTTTTTATGCGCTATCGGCCAAAAAAATAAAAATTGGAAAATTTTCAAATAAAATAACAAAAAAAAAAATTCTGAATTTTTCAAATTTAAACTTAAAATTTATTTTTTAAAAAACATGCCGCAATTTTAGTTTTTTTTTAAATTAAAAAAAAAATTAAAAGTGCTTTTCTATCCGTTCTGAAATTTTGAGAGATGTGTTTTTGCCTTGTTTTCGAGAAATCAAATGTTAAAAATTGCACTACACTAATTTTATACAATAGCGGTGTATATAACGTGTGCGTATGAATAATAAAAACACTTAAACAATATTTAAAATAGTGATTGGATCGTGAATGAGTTTTTCATAACGATTACGGTCAAGAGCTTGAGTAAAATAAAATATCGTGCGTGAATAATTTGTTTCTATCATTAGCATGCGTGATCGTAAATAAAATCTCACTCACGCTCCCATCGCTATTTAAAATATATTTTAAGTGTTGATATTAATCATACACATACGTTATATACACCATTATTGTATAAAGTAGCGTAGTGCAATCTTTAACATTAACATCTGAAAATTTCAGAACAGATAGAAAAGCACATTTTTTTTTGATAAATAAAGTTTAATTTTAAATTTGAAAAATTCAGAACTTCTTCTGAAAATTTTCCAATTTTTAGTCGATGCCCATACAAAAATTTATAAAAAACTTTTATTTTAAAGACTTAACAGTGTTTCATTTAATTTGCATATATATTGAAGTAAAGATACTCAGGCAAAAAAATTTAATATTTTCAATCTTTGACCACGCCTACAAGGCCTACTTTTTGAAAAATCCTAAATTTTATTTTTGTTATTTAATAGTACCCTAAGGGCGAATACTTTGCAAATAATAGCCCATTGAAACCACTATGGTTTTCTGTAGTGGAACAGATGGTGTGGAATGCTCCATATGTATGGTAAAAAGGGAGGAAAAATAAGAGTTTTCTGTTTTAAAAAGGGGTTGTAACCTTATAAAAAATGTGGTCTTTCGGGAAAATCCGAATAAAATCCGAACAAGTAGGAATTTCGCCAAATCGCAAAAAATACGGTTCAGCATAATTTCAATTGAGATTACTTTATATCGTCACCTAAAATGCAAAAGGCCCTAACTAACTTTTTATTAATTTTACAGGTGAAGCAAAAAACAGTATAGAGTAAAATTAGGAATTTGTTAATACCTTTGTTGGTTTTGATTGAATTGGGTTAATATTTTTGACGACGAACGTTTTGTAAACATGTATCAAAATTAATCACAAAATGATTAAAAAATGTATTTCTATTTGCGTCCATTGGCGATTTCGCAATTCACATGTTTTTAATTTTTGGCTATAAAATCGCTAATTTTTGTTATGTGACCCTAATTTTTTGTAATGGAGTGTAGGTTAATAAAATTCATCAGAATCAATCAAAATACCAATTTTGAATTTTTTGTTAGTTAGGTCGTTTTGCATTTTAGGTGACGATATGATTTTGGCGGTCGTACTACATACCACTCCATACAAACAACCCCAAAGTTTGTACATTTTTGAAAATAAGGACTTCAAAAAGTCGAGATTGAACACGATCGATAGATCTTCCACCATTGGATAGGCCTTCAAAAAACCATTCGATCAGCATGAAGTATAGGAGCATAGTTTCTTTTGAAGAAATATGAAAAATCCTCAAGAAACCAAAAAATCACGTTTTCCCCTCCTCTTTGATCCGCTAAATATTGAATTGGGCAGCTAAGAAAAAACAGGTTATTCTTTTTTTCTTCCCCTCCTTCCCATATGCAAGTTTTAGGACAATATTCTAGTTCGAGAAGCCTCGAACTAGAATAAAATCTTTTACATTATTAAATAAAATAGTTTTCTTAATTTTAAAGAAAAATTTTTACTAAAATGAAAGAAAAAAAAATTAAACGCTTAATCATACCAGGTTTTCTCCAATTTTGTAAATTTTCCCATTATTTTAGTTCACTTTTTTTATTTTTTTGATGCAGTATAATTTTTAGCTTTTGCATAAATAAATATTTATTAAACGTAATCAATTTTATAACTTTTTAGCATTAAAAAATACAAGATTAATCACAGTTAAAATTAGAAGTGCAATAATAAATATTTTTTGCCTAAAGCATACAAAAATTTACATTGAAACAAAAAATAAATAAAGCCAATTAAAAAACAAATGATAATGTGAAAACAACTAGACAAAAAAATATACCCAGCAAAAATTAATATTATAGGTTCGAGGACAAAACTTAATGTTTTGCTGAAAATGAAAGGCAAATATACTATAACAAGAAAGTGGGTCTAGGATATAAACACCAGAAAAACAAAAAAGAAAAATTCTGAATATTAAAGAAAAATCTGTAAAATGAAGGGAAAATGCGAACTCAAAGACTTTAAAAATGTTTTCAAAATTAAAAAAAAACAAGTAGAAAAATTAAATTCGACTTGGTCGAATCTATGAATACCCTCCACAATGTTATCTGATAGTAATTTTCTAAAAAAAATTTCAAAAATTGCATTACAAATTTTTAATTAGAAATATATATATTATTTTGAGTCAAACTTTCTTTTAATCAATCAAATTTTTTTGAGTGTAAAATTTGTTTGACTGTCAACATTTTTTTGAGTCTGCCATTTCATTAAACAAAAAAAAAAATAATAATGTGTATATTGTTTTTTGAGTGTAACATTTTTTTTTTTTTGAGTGTAAATACTTTTTTAGTGTACAATTTCTTTGAGTAACAAATTACTTTGTAAAATATTTTTGTTGTTTTATACCTATAATAATGTAATACAAAAAAAAAAAACTATTTCACATATTTTCTTCTTTTTATATTACCATCTTCTTCTTTAAAAACCAAAAACAAATTAACATTCAATCATACACATACTTTATTTGATTTTTTCCCGTTACATACAGTAACACTCACAATAACAAAACAATAACAAATATTTACTTGTCTAACAACTAAACTGCACCCCACGACAAGAAAACAAACAACAACAAGTTTTACAAAACTGGTATTTCACCATGCTTATAAAACTTGTTTAACGAGTTTTCAACAGTTTAAGGTAAACAAATCTGAAAATCACTGCTTTGCTTATAACTTTTGAACCACTGAACCGATTTTGCTGAAATTCAAAACCAAACAGCCTCGAAAAACGACAAATATATATATGCTAAGCTTCAGCCCCCTCAGAATTGTCTTTCGAAAGTTATAGTGGTTTTAATATTGTAAATTCGAAAAATACCCTTGCCGAAATTTACTATTTTGCTCATAACTTTAGAACCACTGGACCGATTTCGCTGGATTGCAATACCAACGTGACCCGGTAAATGGAGAACATATATGTCAAACTTCAGGAGCCTCCGTAAAGTCTTTCAAAAGTTAGCGTGTTTTCAACGGACAGACAGACAGACAGACAGACAGACGGACGGACGGACGGACGGACGGACATCGCTAGATCGACTTAAAATCAAGGATCATGAATATATATACTTTATGGGGTCCTAGACCAATATTTCGATGTGTTACAAACGGAATGACAAACTTATATATACCCTCTATCACTAGAGTGGAGGGTATAAAAACAATTGAAAGTGTTAAATTCGGCTGTGCCAAATCTTTTATACCCTCCAAATTGTAAGAAAAAAATTTAAAAAAATCATGCCATCTACAGACAGACGGACGGATGGACAGACCGACATTCACAGAATGTTTTAGAGTCGATCATGGTTGGAGGGTATAAATAAACAAGTGTCTTTCAACACGTCTTTTATACTCTCAAAAATTAAAAAAATAAAAAAAATTTTTGCATGGTCGTTTGGTTGAGGGGGGGGGGGGTGGAAAGGGAGTCGTCAGAGTATGTTGGTTGACACCTTACAAACAATTTTATTATGTTATGTGCACTAAAGTTATACAGTTTTATCATTACTTTAATTATTTTTGCTTTTCTCTGTAATCCAGTGTTATCAAACATTTTGAAAAATCTCTTAATTGTTTCCTTAAATTCTTGCTGGGTTACATTTTCAGCTAGTACAGGCAATTGTTTACATTAGTATGTGAATAATTAAGCCGCGGGATAATTTTAAACAATTATAAATGGAATTTATTATCTAGTTTAAATCAAAATTTATGATAGTAATTGTATGTGTGAGTGGATAAAAACAAAATCATATAAGTAAACACACATACAAATACTAATGCAAATAAGTCCTCTTTTTTTTTTGTTCACTATACAAAATTGTTTATTAAATAGAGTTTTATAAAATTTTTAATTGTGTTATTTATAATAATACAGCCAGTTAATTATGTTTTAAACATATTTTATTGCAAACAATTAAAACTAATTAAGGCAAAATTTTATAAATGCGTGTTAGAGCAAAGTAAAATATTTAAAATGCTAAACTAAGTAGAGGTAAACTGTAAAAAAAATATATTATTAAAACAGAAATAAATCGATAATAATTAGGGGTCTTTTAAAGGGTATTTTAAAATGGGCGCTCAAAAGTAAAATGTTCGTTCATAATTTTTTATCGTTAATGAGCGAAAATTTTTCCAGATGTAGGTGCAATGCACCTAGTGCATATATCCCAAAAACTAAAAGCGATAGATCCAGTTTTTCCAGATGTAGGTGCAATGCACCTAGTGCATATATCCCAAAAACTAAAAGCGATAGATCCAGTCAAAGGTCGTATGTCAAAAACATCAAGGAAGGCATAGTTTGGTACCAGGCTTATAATCACGCCCATAAAAATGGTCAGGCAGAAAAAATGGAATTTTGTAGTCCCCTGCATCGAAGTGCAGGACTTTGAAATTCTTTTGATATAAAAATGTTTAATTTCTTAACAAAACACATAATTTTTTTTTTTTTAAATGGCGTTTTTTAGAGGTTGACTTATTTTTCTAGGAGGAAATTTTTTGCCCATGATCCGATTTGGCCTATTTACGAACTACACCAGACTATGACCATAAGACATATTTGTGCCAGGCCTCTGGCGCTCCTAGGCGTCTAGTTTGGACTGCTTCGTGCTTTCCACTATTATATATATTATTGATTCGGAAGCACGGACATTCCTTGAACATCTAAGAATCGATCATAAACCAATAATACATACATAAAAAAACCTTGTCGAATTACTAAAAAAAGTCTTGTAATCCCATTTTACCAATATTTTACAGTTTCGATTTTCGATCAAAATTTGTGTTTTTGTTTTTTGTAATTTTATAATTTTTTTTTTTGTAATTTTACAAATTTCCAAAATTTTCTAACAAAAAAATCTAGTTAATTTACAAGATTTCCTTGTAAGTTTTATTGCGCTTAAAAGTTGTAAATTTACAATTTTATTGGTAAAAATCATTTAAAATTACGAAAAATTTCGTAATTATTACTAGGAATTCTCGTCATATAGGAGGTAGCAAAAAATCTAGTAAAAACAATAAATCTCCTTGTAAGTCCAAAAATTAGTAAATTTACAATTTTATTGGTAAAAAGCATGTAAAATTACAAAATTATTGGCAAAAAGTTTGTAAAATTACAAGGAATTGATGTCAAATGGGAGGTAGCAAAAAAAATGTTACAAACTTTTCTTGTGGTTTTACAAGTTTTTTTTGAGTGTATATGGGGCATTCCATGTCAAATCGGACAGTTTTAATATTTTTTTTTTTTTTGATTTTCCAATTTGTTGACTGGTTTTAGTACCCTTAGAAAACTTCTTCGTGGGAAATTTTCAAATTTTTTTGATGACCCGTTCAAAAAATATAGAATGTTTAAAAATTGGTAGTTTGTTGCTTAACTCAAATTTCTTTGACTCTTAACTTCTCAATAATGGTCCAAATTGAATTTTTTTTTAATTTTTTAATACAGAAAAATTCTTAAAAGTGCTCTAGCATGCAATTTTTAATTTTCAAAATTTAAATCTCATTTTTGAAAATGTATGTACTCTTTGATAATTTTTAAATTTTTTTGTGTAAAACTTCTATCGATTCTACAAATTTCTTGCCTAATAGGATCGTGGGATAATGATTATTACTATTTTTTAAAATTTTTTGAAAAAATTTTATTGTAATTTTCCAATCTTAAAATCATTTCTACCGCTCCAATGGTGCTTCATAGAGGGGTCATTTCCAAGACCGACCCCCATTAATTTTTACGTCTAAACATTTTTTAGGAACAAACTAATACCCTATCTCCAATTTCTTAGGGGGCTCCCACACAAAACAACATATTTTCAAATTTGCTCCAACCGCTCTAGCTGCCCTACGAGTGACCTTAGAGCAAAAAAATGTATGACCGATCCACAATATTTTTTTTATTCCAAACATTTTCTCTGAACACACCTACCCTCTAAAAAAAAATTATTCAAAGTGTCCGATTTGACCTGGAATGCCCCATATATGCTTTAAGGGATCCACGTACCCCCATACTGTGGTTGGAGGTTATAATTAAGCTGACCTGTATTTTTGCTTTTGGTGAAGTTACGGCTATTTCGGCTCTTTTTCGGATTTTCCCGAAATACCATATTTTTCCATAAGGCGGCAACTTTTTTTAATGTATTAAACAGGTCACTCTCTTATATATGGTTTTGAATCCATACATTCGACGCCAAATTTAAAATTTTCACTTGTATCGATTGGTTTTGCACCGTGCTTGTTTTCGTAAGACTCTCAATGATCCATTTACTGGGTTAATTGGCATTTTTTTTTGTTCTCTCCACTCTTGTGATAGAGGGTAGGTATATATGAAGGTTTCTATTTCAAACGTACCACGAAAAAAAAAAATGTTGTTGGATCAAAGTCAAACTTTGAGAGCTTATTGCCCTATATGAAAGTAACAAATCGTGGAACAAAAGTTTTCGTTTTTCGGAAAAATGGGCGAGATAGGCGTGGTCAAACATGGTAAAACTGATCAATTTTTGCATGATGTCGCTTTATATTTAATTTTTTCTACAGTAACTCAACGATTCTGAAATTTTTGAAACACATCTAATTTATAGTGTTTTGGATGGGCTATCGATTGGCATTATTAGTTTTTGGAAAAAATTCAGAACTATGTCTGAATTTTTCAAATGAAAAATAAAAATCGGGGTAGCAAAAAACACGCCATTTTTAATTTTTTTTAAAAAAAATTTTAAATTAAGGTTCTTTTCATTCTCTACATCATATCAAATTTTCAGAGAGCAGTTATTTTTGGTTTTCGAGAAAATTGGCTTTAAAGTTTGAATGTCTTATTTTATTTTCCATATCACTCATACGCCACGATACATTTATTTTTGCACTTACCAAAAACTTCCCAGCAAAACTTTGGTAATGGGTAGTGATTATATAACACATTACCAGGTAATGTATATAACTTATTTGTAGCATTATTTTATGATGTCTTACCAAACATTTGTTCCACAACGAATTATTTTCAAGTGAAAAATAATGCATTACCAATAATTTGCTACGTAATGCATGATTATTGGAAAAAATGTATTTCATATTTATTATTTCTAAACATTAAATCATGGATGACTTATATTTGGTTACATTATGTATTATTTGAAAGTTTAAAATATTGTATTATTTATAATTGGATGCATAATGCATTAAGTTTAAACTAGAGATGGGCTCACTACAGGAAATTTCGAACGACACACACCCACGAGCATATTTTATCTACTTACACTCACTTACAATCACGTGAGTAAATTTAATACAAAATTACTTTTTCACTACTCGTAACAGCTTATATATTATCTTCTGGTATGCTATATTATTTCATTTCTCGTAACCTATAAAATATCATATATTTTACACCTTACTCGTATTCTTCGTTATAAATTTATGACTTATTTTATACCTTACTGGTATTCTTTGTGATAATGTGGATGCATTACTTTGAGTCTCATCGCCTGTTAAAATCATCAATGCTGCAATGTATAAAATAAGAGATCCTATACCTTATTTTATACCTTATTTGGTAATCTAAGTTTTGCTGGGTTGTTTAATTCTATTTAGATAATTGATTTAGAGCTGATTTGTAGAGTCCAACCGAATATTCGGTTTCGGTCTCGACTTCGGCCGAATAATGGGGTTTCGGCCTCTATTCGGTATTCGGCAAAATTTTAGTATTTTAAAAAATATATAAAAAAGTTGCTAAATTTTTCAATTTCGAGTATCATTACACTTGATTCAGTTCATTTTAAAAATGTAACAATAATTTCCAATTAACATGTTACTGTTACAGTTCAAATAATTTTTTTTTCTTAATCTACAGATTTAATAAACAATTTTTTTATAAGTTTATTTAAATATGATTTTTTTGTAAGTTTTTAAAAATATATATATTTTTTAATAAATACAACAATTCCGATGGTTTAAAAACATTAAGTGCTGTATATTTATTTTAAAAAAGAAATAAATAAAAATTTTATTCTGCCAGGCATTCATTTTTTTTTAGTTTCGGTTTCGGTTTTGGTTCGGTTTCGGTTTGGCCTCGAAAAACTGGTTTCGGCCGGACTCTATTGATTTGTCATATTTATAATAAGAATTCGACTGTTTTTCAAGATTCTTCGTATCAAGGTTGCATTCAATATCAATAAAATGACAATATTTCAGAAGTGATCTTTGCCTTATGATTGTTGAAATTCTGGGACGCCGCACAGTGGGTTGAACGATAGGCAAAATGGGGATTAATTCAGGGATGCCGTAATTTTGAAATATTATAATTTTTTATTGATGAATACTTATTAATCAACAAAAAACTACTATTTTGAAAAAAAAAAATATGGAAAAAAAAATTTTTTAACCTGCTAGGCACTTTTTCGATTTTTGAAAAAACTTATCTTGAGTCACAATTTTTGCTGTAACTTTGGAAGCAAAAGCGATAAATTAATGAATCAAATTGCAAATTAAAGAATATTTAATGCGTTTTTATTAAATTTAAAAAAAAAAATAAATACATATTTTTATTAGAATAAATTTTTTATAAAATTTTATTTTTGTGGTTCATAAAATTAAAAAAATTTTAAATTTTCTTCAAAAAAAGGAATCACAATTTTTTTTTATTTAAAAATCGTATAAATACAAAAAATTTAACATTTTCAAAACAAAACTTGATTCATATATTTCAAATACAATATTTTTTTTATTTAAAAATCAAAACTAATCCAAAAAAATCAAAATGTTCGATAAAAAATATTGATTCATAAATTTTGTTGTAACTTTAAAATTAAAATCGATAACTTAATAAATTAAAATTCAAATTTAATTATACTATAACCACAGAAAAAATGTTGAGTAAATTTTTTAGAGTATTAATTGATAATAACTCAATTTTTCACCAGTAAACAATTTAAAAGTGTTGAGTAAATATTTAATAAAATTTATCGAAAAATTTGAGCAAATCAATAAAAAAACTACTAAATTTTTATTAAATTATGTACTCGATTTTTTTAATTTTTGAGTAAATTTATAATTACTCAATTAAAAAATTATAATTTTTGTTTTAAGTTTTCACAATTCATTACTCGAATTGTTTTCTAACATATTTTTTTGTATGCGCTAATTATGCCTAGTAAATAATTTAGAAAAGCTGTATATTATATTCTATAAGAATAACAACACAGTAAAAATATTAAATTGGGTTATTCGCTACAAGTTAACCTAATTAAGGTTTGTTTGATATATGAGGCATTCCACTATATACAATAGAGTGGACTGAAAATCCATTATGACAAATTTTAAAATTTGCAGCTGTTTAGATATTTAAGTGTTTAAATAAATAATGCTGTTTTTTATAACGCGATCATGGCAAAAATATTAACCAGATATTACTGAAACTTAACACATATTTACTTCTAGTTATCCTAAGCAGTTTGGTATTGCATTTGAGCGATATCGATGTTGCGGTTTAAAAGTTATGAACGAAAATGTAAGGACACCTCGAAAATTTTGGTACATTCCACATAACCTAAAAATACTAAATGCTTTAATTTGGTTGCTGGCTGAGAAATATGAACAAAATTTGATACCGAATGTAATTTAAACATTTAAACAATTTCGCGATTTTTTTTTTCAAAAACTGCATGGGATATGTACTTTTTAGTATTTTAAGCAAAAACATTACCAATTTCGATAAAAAGTAACTTTACACCCCACTCTAATATATATGATCATTAAAATTATTTGTTATTATAATTAAATTACTCATTTATAATAAATAGCAATAAACAAAAACGGTAAACAATAGAAAAACTAAAACAAAAAACAAGTATTAGCTACACTCACAGCAAAATACGGTTGTCTCAACCGTACAAGGTTCCAACCTCAGATTGAGGTTGCTGCAACCGGTAAATATACGGTTGAAGCAACCGATAATTTACAGTTGTGGCAACCGACAAATGCCGGTTGCAGCAACCTCAAATAACGGCATTTGCCGGTTATGGCAACCGTAATGCCGGTTGTCCCAACCATAGCTGTGTATAATATATTTTCGATATTATGCCAAAATACAAAATAAAATACCAATTATAAAATACGTTTTTTAATTTTTTATTTTTTTTGCTTTTTTTATTGTTTGAAAAAAAATATAGTTATATAAATATAATAATACTAAAAATAATAAACTTAATGTAACAATTTTATGAGGTTTTAATTAGTTTACTCAAAATCCGATACAAAGAATTCTTCTTCTCAGAATCTGAGACTTTTTCTTCAGAAAAAATATTTCTGAATCTGGGACTTTTTCTATGAAAAAACTGTCTCAGAATCTGAAAATTTTTCTATAGGAAAAATCTGAATCTTTCTATAATAAAAATGTTCCGGAAAAAGACACAGATTCTGATACAGTTTTTCTATAGAAAAAGTCTCTGATTCTGAGACAGTCTTTCTATAGAAAAAGTCTCAGATTCTGATAGTTTTCTATAGAAAAAGTCTCAATTCTGAGATATTTTTTCTATAGAGAAGGTTTCAGATTCTGAGACATTTTTTCTATAGAAAAAGTCTCAGATTCCGAGACATTTTACTATAGAAAAAGTCTCAGATTCTGAGATATTTTTTCTATAGGAAAATTCTCAGAATCTGAGATAGTTTTTCTATAAAAAAAGTCTCAGAGTCTGAGATAGTTTTTCTATAGAAAAAGTCTCAGAATTTGAGACAGTTTTTCTATAGAAAAGTCTCAGATTATGAGACAGTTTTTCTATAGAAAAAGTCTCAGATTATAAGACAGTTTTTCAATAGAAAAAGTCTCAGATTATGAGACAGTTTTTCTATAGAAAAAGTCTCAGATTCTGAGACAGTTTTTCTATTGAAAAAGTCTCAGATTCTGAGACAGTTTTTCTATGGAAAAAGTCTCAGATTCTGAGACAGTCTTTCTATAGAAAAAGTCTCAGATTCTGAGACAGTTTCTATAGAAAAAGTCTCAGATTCTGAGACAGTTTTTCTATAGAAAAAGTCTCAGATTCTGAGACAGTTTTTCTATAGAAAAAGTCTCAGATTCTGAGACAGTTTTTCTATAGAAAAAGTCTCAGATTCTGAGACAGTTTTTCTATAGAAAAAGTCTCAGATTCTGAGACAGTTTTTCTATAGAAAAAGTCTCAGATTCTGAGACAGTTTTTCTATAGAAAAAGTCTCAGATTCTGAGACAGTTTTTCTATAGAAAAAGTCTCAGATTCTGAGACAGTTTTTCTATAGAAAAAGTCTCAGATTCTGAGACAGTTTTTCTATAGAAAAAGTCTCAGATTCTTAGACAGTTTTTCTATAGAAAAAGTCTCAGATTCTGAGACAGTTTTTCTATAAAAAAAGTCTCAGATTATGAGACAGTTTTTCTATAGAAAAAGTCTCAGAATTTGAGACAGTTTTTCTATAGAAAAAGTCTCAGATTATGAGACAGTTTTTCTATAGAAAAAGTCTCAGATTATGAGACAGTTTTTCTATAGAAAAAGTCTCAGATTCTGAGACAGTTTTTCTATAGAAAAAGTCTCAGATTCTGAGACAGTTTTTCTATAGAAAAAGTCTCAGATTCTGAGACAGTTTTTCTATAGAAAAAGTCTCAGATTCTGAGACAGTTTTTCTATAGAAAAAGTTTCAGATTCTAAGACAGTTTTTCTATAGAAAAATTCTCAGATTCTAAGACAGTTTTTCTATAGAAAAAGTCTCAGATTCTAAGACAGTTTTTCTATAGAGTTAAAACACCTCAATTCAACCGAAAAAAGTAGAATTTTTGACCTTACCCCTTTCGAATTTGATGAAACTTGGAATATTGTTGGGCCCTTACAAAAAAATCATAGTGCCAAAATTTTGGACTTCTGGTACTTTTTCTTCCCGAGATATGGGGTCTTGAAAATTGGCAAAATCGTATATATTTGAGAAAAGTTTTCTGAGATAAATAAAGATAACTCGAAAAGTAATTACAATATACGTCTCAGACAGGTCGCAAATAATAGGTAATAAGACAGCCTTTAAAATGGCATTCCCCAAGATTTTTTTTGAAAAAGGTCAAAGGTCATTGGTTTTAACCTTAATATTTGGAGAGCTATATCTCAAAAAACGATATTTTTAAAATTTTGGAAAAAATATATGTGATTAAGAATCATCTATACTACTTAAGTTTAAATTTTCAGGATGGAGACTTCATTGGAACTTTTTATATTAATAGAAACGTTGTGACAGGAAAGAAAAAGCGGTGTAATTTCCCTTAGAAAAAAAAAAATTTTTTTTTGTCTTTGAAATTCTGGTACCAAAATTTACTTTTCTGAATCTTTTTGACGTGCTGAGTCCAAATATGACCTTTGAACTGGCCTCTCGCTATTAGTTTTCGAGATATCTGCACATAAATATGAGAAAATTGCTAAAATGCCCCAGGAAAATTTTTTGGAACAGATTCCAGGTTCAACAGATTCTTGAATGTATTCTATGGTAATCAGAACAAAATTTTCTATGTAAAATTATTTTTCAAAAAACTACTTGCTCTAAAAAACGATTGCTTTTGGGACAATTTCAAACAAAAATCATTGATTCTGGAATGTTAAGTAGAATCGGTTGCAGGGTAAAATGATGCGTTCTGGAACCGATTATTGGGAACAAAAAATTTTGCTGGGGCTATTGCTGTGTTATTTTTGAAAATTTAGGTGCATATATCTTGAAAAGTAATAGCGATAGGCCAGTTCAAAGGTCATATTTGGACTCAGCACGTCAAAAACATTCAAAAAAAGGACTTTGGTACCAGAATTTCAAAGACAAAAAAAAATTTTTTTTTTTTTTAAGGGAAATTACACCGCTTTTTCTTTCCTGTCACAACGTTTCTATTAATACAAAAAGTTCCAATGAAGTCTCCATCCTGAAAATTTAAACTTAAGTAGTATAGATGATTCTTAATCACATATATTTTTTCCAAAATTTTAAAAATATCGTTTTTTGAGATATAGCTCTCCAAAAATTAAGGTTAAAACCAATGACCTTTGACCTTTTTCAAAAAAAATCTTGGGGAATGCCATTTTAAAGGCTGTCTTATTATCTATTATTTGCGACCTGACTGAGACGTGTATTGTAATTACTTTTCGAGTTATCTTTATTTATCTCAGAACACTTTTGTCAAATATATACGATTTTGCCAATTTTCAAGACCCCATATCTCGAATACTGGAATGACCAGAAGCCTGAAAAATTGGCAAAATCTCTTTTTTGTTAAAGTTAACATCAGTTCTTAATTTCATTAAATTTTGAGGGGGTGCGGTCAACTCCTCGGTTGAATTGAGGTGTTTTAGCTCTATAGAAAAATTCTCAGATTCTAAGACAGTTTTTTTATAAAAAAGTCTCAGATTCTAAGATAGTTGTTCTATAGAAAAAGTCTCAGATTCTGAGACAGTTTTTCTATAGAAAAAGTCTCAGATTCTGAGACAGTTTTTCTATAGAAAAAGTCTCAGATTCTGAGACAGTTTTTCTATAGAAAAAGTCTCAGATTCTGAGACAGTTTTTCTATAGAAAAAGTCTCAGATTCTGAGACAGTTTTTCTATAGAAAAAGTCTCAGATTCTGAGACAGTTTTTCTATAAAAAAAGTCTCAGATTCTGAGACAGTTTTTCTATAGAAAAAGTCTCAGATTCTGAGACAGTTTTTCTATAGAAAAAGTCTCAGATTCTAAGACAGTTTTTCTATAGAAAAATTCTCAGATTCTAAAACAGTTTTTCTATAGAAAAAGTCTCAGATTCTAAGACAGTTTTCTATAGAAAAATTCTCAGATTCTAAGACAGTTTTTTTATAAAAAAGTCTCAGATTCTAAGATAGTTGTTCTATAGAAAAAGTCTCAGATTCTAAGATAGTTGTTCTATAGAAAAAGTCTCAGGTTCTGAGACAGTTTTTCTATAGAAAAAGTCTCAGATTCTGGGTCAGTTTTTCTATAAATTTCATGGAATTTTCAAAAACTACATTTCCTGATCATTTGTCACCTTATTCTGCAGAGCTCAAACTTGAGGACTTTATTCCTTAATTTGAGATGCATGTTCTGACTGTGTTTATCAAAGAAATAAACATGGAGTTGTTATTTCGATTTAACATGGGTTCCTTACATATGTACCTTCTCGTAATGAGGAGAAAATTGCTGCTTCAGGGAGTTTTTTCTGGTATCCGTAATGTGGAAATCGTGTTTGCCGACTCAGAAACATATTCCAATTTATCTGTAAATTTAAAGAAAAAAACTGTCGTGAAAATTTTTCAGAATCTAAGAATATAATTCTGAAGCATTTTTGCTACACTAAAAGTCTTAAATTCTGAGATATTTTTCCTATAGAAAAAATTTCAGATTCTGAGATTTTTTTCTGTAGAAAAAGTCTCAGATGGTGCGACATTTTTTTCTTAAGAAAAATCTAGACATTTTCCGCAAATAAAAAGTCTTAGAATAAATCTCAGATTCTGAGACATTTTTTTATATATTTAATATAAAACTTACGTGAATTGAATCTGAATTCGCGTTAATTGATGTGCTGACGTCCAAACGATTTTTTATTTTTTCCGTAATTATTTATTATCGTAATTTTTTATTTTTGTTTATTTTAATTTTTTTCTATTAAATATTTTTTTTTGGTAGTCAGTCAGGCACAAATTGAATTCAAAAAGCTATTGCAACCTCAATTTGCGGTTGCTACAACCGGGGTTGGAAGTTGTAGCAACTTTTTTTGAGTTTGTGGCAACTGGTACAAAAATATTTTTAAAAAGTTCTAACAACCTCAATTTACGGTTGCTGCAACCGTATACAGTTATCACAACCGTAACTCAGTTGCAGCAACCGTAATCCGGTTACGACAACCGTATTGCGGTTGTGGCAACCTCATTCTAACCGATTTTTTATGTGAGTATATTAAGATTTCGAGCATATAATTTTTTTACACTGGAGATGTTTAAAAAGAATCTCTAGTATTTATACCCTACACCACACTGTGGTACAGGGTATAATGAGTTTGTGCTGATGTTTGTTACTACCCGAAATATTGGTCCTAGACCCACTTTTAAGTATACCGATCGACTTAGAATCACTTTTTGAGTCGATTTAGCGATGTCCGTCCGTCCGTCCGTCCGTCCGTCCGTCTGTCTGTCCATATAAACGGTGTAAACACGATACAGGTCGCAATTCTCGATCAATTGACTTGAAATTTAAAACTTAAGCCTCTTTTGGCCCAAGGACGAAGCCTATTGAAATTGGAAAAAATCGGTCCATATTTAGACCTAGCCCCCATACAAAGGTCCTCTTTAGTTTTGGCTCAAATGACTCTAATAGTCGCATTTTAATAGGTATCTTTTCAAAATTTGACAGGAATTAATGTTTTATACACACAAATCACCATTCCGAATTTTAAAGAAATCGAACCAGTTCTTCTAGTAGCCCCCATACAAACCACCTTCCCGATTTTCACATAAATCTCTCAATTTTTATGAAATAGAAAATATTTAATTAAAATTCTGTTTGTGTATGTTAAACGCGTACTTTAATAACCTTATCAAATCTAATTATCATCGGACCATTTTGGACTTAGGTCCCATGTGGAAATTTCGCCCGATATTCAGTTGAAGCGATTTATTGTCAACAAAAAGAAGCCTATTCCACTCAAATTTGATTAGTGATTGTTTCTTACACTTATTAAAGATTTGACAAAATATAGATCTAATCAGTCCATGTTTGAACTTGGGACCCATGGTCCGGGAAACTCTGGTGTAGGGTATTATATGGTCGGTCTTGACCGACTACAATTTTCTTACTTGTTTTCGTATTGGCAAGTCTTGGCATTGGTTCTTTCATGGATTTTAAAGCAAAAATCCTATATTTTATCACTATGTTCTCAGATACGCCCGAGCTCATCAGAGTAGCAACCAAAACTCAACATATATGTAAAAAATACCCCATTTTTAGGGTATTTTTTAAAAAATTATTAAAACAATTTTTTCAACCTTTATCTTAATAACCGCTTGTCAATAATATAGTTAAATACCTGTAGTTTCTGAATCCATTTTACAAAAATTTTTATTTTTAGTTGAAAACAAAAAAAAAAATCACTTGAAATATCTCGTTTTTCACTTTTTACCAGTGTACACTAAATTAATTAAAATTATTAAACTTTGAGAGAGCATAGCAAAAAAAGTAAACAACTTAGAACACTAATTTTGACAGCTATTGATGGAGAATTTTATCCTCTTTAGACCCATTAAAAAAAATATTACAATATACCAACTTCAAATTTTGAATTAATCCTCAGTTTTGATAGTGTTCAACCCAATGTGCGCCGCTTAGCCATTTACTGGAATAAATCCAGTCAACAATATTCACAGTCGTTGTTAATTTTTAAGAGTACTATGATATTAAACACATTGCCTTACAATTAAAAATTTAAAATATATCAGAAGTAGACAAGTTCCAAAAAATATTTTAAAGTCTGCACTTCAAAAATTTTACAAACCTTCTTCATCATTTCAAAGATTTTAAAGTTCAAAAAATTGTCATTCTTATTACACAGAAGACGAGTAAGCGATGGCACTGTATGTCTCTGGTCAACAAAAAAACAGCCGAATTCCTATAAATAAGACAAATCAGCTCTAAATCTGTTATCTAAACAGAATTAAACAAGTTTTTGGTAAGTGCAAAAATAAATGTATCGTGGCGTATGAGTGATATAGAAAATAAAATAAGACATTTAAACTTTAAAGCCAATTTTCTCGAAAACCAAAAATAACTGCTCTCTGAAAATTTGATATGATGTAGAGAATGAAATGAACTTTAATTTAAAATTTTTTAAAAAAAAAATTAAAAATGGCGTGTTTTTTGCTACATCGATTTTTATTTTTCATTTGAAAAATTCAGACATAGTTCTGAATTTTTTCCAAAAACTAATAATGCCAATCGATAGCCCATCCAAAACATTATAAATTAGATGTGTTTCAAAAATTTCAGAATCGTTGAGTTACTGTAGAAAAAATTAAATATAAAGCGACATCATGCAAAAATTGCTCAATTTTACCATGTTTGACCACGCCTATCTCACCCATTTTTCCGAAAAACGAAAACTTTTGTTCCACGATTTGTTACTTTCATATAGGGCAATAAGCTCTCAAAGTTTGACTTTGATCCAACAACATTTTTTTTTTCGTGGTACGTTTGAAATAGAAACCTTCATATATGTTTGTTATTCCGTTTGTAACACTTCGAAATATTGGTCAAGGACCACATAAAGTAATATATTCATGATCCTCGATCGATTTCGATGTCCGTCCGTCAGTCTGTCTGTTGAAAACACGCTAACTTTTGACTTTACTGAGGCTGCTGAAATTTGGCATATGTGTTGGTCAATTACCTGGTCAGGTTTGTATTGAAATTTATCGAAATTGGTCCAGTGGTTCAAAAGTTATAAGCAAAAGAGTGAATTTCGGCAAGGGTGAATTTCGCGAATTTGCGAGATAAAAAACACGCTAACTTTCGAAAGACAATTCTGAGGCTGCTGATGCTTGGCAAGATCGGTGTAGTGGTCCAAAAGTTATTAACAAAACCGAAAGTTCCAGATTACACTCGAAAAAATTTTGCACTCAAAAAAAAATTTACACTCAAAAAAAAAAAAAAGATTTTTTTTTTAGAAATGGCTAAAAAAAAGTTTTTTCACTCAAAATAAAATGTTACTAATCAAAATTTTAGGAGGGTACTCATGAATTCGGCAAAGTCTAATTTAACTTTTCTACTTGTTGTAATTCGTTTAGCGCTCCAGAATCATATATGCGCCTTAAATAGTCATCGATTCTGATAATAATCATTTCAGCACTAGATTAAAAATCATACTTTATATGCTTATGCATATACATAGTTTTATGAGTGCGTATTTATATATATTTGATTTATGATTTTGTTAACAAGTACATGCACATAAAAATGATGAAGGTTTTCTAAAACCACATAGTGGTTTTGTATATAATGACAACATATAAAATGAACATTCGTTTATTAAAAACTTTTAATATAAATATCCTCATAAACATACATACACTCTAAAAATTTTGTCTGCTCTGTAACATTTGTCCGAATGCAAAGTTATTTTATTTAATGACATTCATACTAAAAATTCTCGGAGAATAATGCAGCATCGTGAATATTTTTACGAAGAAAAAAAGATTCTGAAACTTTTTCTTATAGATAAATTCCCAAATTCGGAAGCAAAAACTATGGTCTGAGATTGATAATTTTTCATGTTACATTTTTAACATGATAATGTTTTTAGGCTGGTGTCTAATTTTAAAAAAGTTGCAGGACGCCACCTCAGTTTGACTATATAAGCTAACGATTAACAAAAAAGAAAATAAGAATTACTGCTATCATTTTCATAAAACCAAAAATTTTAGTAACTTGGGTTTGTAACTTGGATAATAATTCACCTCGTGGTGAATAAAAAAAATATTCATCAGATGGAGAATAAAACGTAACATAATTATGGTGCATCAATATTTTTTCATCAATATTTTTTTATCAATATTTTGTTTTCGTCAATATTTTTATCATCAATATTTTTTGTTATCAATATTTTTTCTCTTCATCAATATTTTTTTTTCATCCATATTTTTTTTTCATCAATACTTTTTTTTTCATCAATATTTTTTTTTTATCAATATTTTTTTTCTCATCAATATTTATTTTTTTTTTTTCATCAATATTTTTTTTCATCAATACTTTTTTTTCATCAATATTTTTTGTCACAATTTTTTTATTTCATCACTTTTCAGGATTTTTTTAGTTCTAAGCGGGTGGCATATTTTTTTTTTTGCCAAAATATCCGTAAATCACTAAAACGTCTTACAACCTTTACAAATCAATAATATATAAACATAATGGGGTCCTCAAGGGTGATTTTTTTTAAAAAAAATTTGCTTTGGAAAGTTCACCTATTTATACAGCAAAACATTATCAGAATTCAATGGTTTGGGCAAGAGTACAAACTTCGCAGACATTTTTTCCGTTAGGGGTAGGAGATATAGCCATGCTTCTCCCATAACATTTGCCATCCCATAACATTTGCCATCAACAAAAACGTATATGTTTAACCACACGACTAACTACACCCAAAAAAAAAAACGAAGGTATTCAATACTAAAAATTTAACTAAATTTTAGTCCAAAAGGACCTAGTGCAGAAATTGGTAACCAATACTAAAATTTTTTGCTAAAATTATTGAAAACCAGTAAAAATTACTAATTTTAGTACTTTGAAAATACTAAAATTAGTAAATTATTAGCAGATTTTGGTACAAAATCACTTACTAAACCTTTTACTGTAGAATTATTTTGAGTGTATCATTTAGTTACTGCAAAACTTCTCTGAGTGTATAGATTAACTTCCATACATCCACCCCCACACCATATCAGTCTCATAATTAAGCTGATATCTATATAATAATAAGTACGTTTTAGTTGCTAAGCTTTAAATTATAATTATATAACAAAATCCACAATCATTAGTATCTTTGCATATATTATAGTAAGTTATTCGTATTAATTCGTATGTACATATGATCACACGCACAACCAGGCGCGGGGAGGGAGAACATTTTGGGAAAATACGCAATTTCCCCCTCCACCACCAAATTGAATTCGAATGAAATCAAGTAGCAGCATTAAATTTGGCTGTGCCGAATAAATTATACCCTCCAACACGTAAAAAAAAACGTCAGGGACATCTTTTTATAGGAGACAGGGTCGGTGGAGTCGGGGAAAGAAGCCACCTTCCCCTCGCGATAAATTTTTACTAATTCATTTATTATTATTTTTGTACTACACATTTGCAAATTACATTTTCTTGTTGTCTGGATCGAACTTCAGCTGGATAATTATTATCCAACTTACAAATTGAAGTTACAAAACTTTTTGGTTTTAATAAAATGAAAACAGTAATTTTTATTTTCTTTTTTTGTTAGCCAAACTGAGTTGGCGTCCTGCATCATTTTTAAAATTAGACACCAGCCTAAAAACATTATAATGTTAAACAAGTGAGAGTGTTACATTCGGCTGTGCCGAATCTTTTATACCCTCCAAAATATAAAAAAACAATATAAAAAAATCCAGGGGCGTCTTTTTTTTGGGGGTTGGGGGTTGGGGGAGACGTTAGGGGGAACCTTTCCCTTGCGATTTTGATCTTCTTCTAAAATAAGAATGTTGCATTTGCTTAGCAAAAGTACAAAAAACCCTGCAAAAAATGCGGTTTTTCTTAGGTTGCACATTGGGTTCAAATGGTACCAAAGTGGCGATTAATTGAAATTTATAAATGAAGTTTTTGTTATAAAATTTGGTATAGGGTAAAAGTAGATAAAATTCTGCAACACTAGTTATCAAAATCAATCAACTAAGTTGTTTACTACTTTTTCGGTGAGCTGTCAAAGTTAGCAAATTATTGCAGTCTTTGAAAAAAGTAAAAAAATTTGAATTTTTTACAATTCAAGCAATTATTAGTAGTATTAAATCTTTTAAAAGAAAATATTTTATAATAAAACTTAAAACACCAGGTATTAGACTAAATTGTAAATTTTTTTTTGTTTATAAAAATTGTGTCTTAACATTTTTAATAATTTTTTTAAAAAAGGTCCGAAATTGGGATATTTTCCATATTTAATGGGCCACACATATTAAGTTAGTAATAGTTGGATTTAGTTTTGTGGATTTTAAAAAAGTATAGGATATCAGCTTTTATTTAAAAGAAAAAAAGTACAGACAATGCCCGGCCCTTTTTTTTTATTTCCGTTTCTGTGTAAAAAGTCTGGGTATCATTTATTAAACAAGACCATTATATGTGTGTTTATACCCTTCAACTACAGTATGGGGTTACATTCACTTTGTCATTCCGTATGTAACGCATCGAAATATGGGTCTTGGACCCCATAAAGTGTATATTATTGATCACTGATCGATTCTAACACATTCTGTGACTAACCGTGTGTCCGTCCGTCCGTCTGTTGTTGAGCATACCATAAAGTACATAAAACAAGAGCTAGAATCCTGAAGTTTGTCACAAATATGTAAAATGATCATATGCTGGTTAAGTTCTTGAACGAGCAAAATCGGGCCAGGGGGGAAAAAAGTTCCCCCTTGAAGAACTAAAACTGCCCCAGAAAAATATTTTTTTTTTCAAGTTTTATTTGTATATTTGTTCAATAAATGAAACATTTTAATGCCATATGAAGCTCATCGACCTGAATTTGAACCAAGGGGGATCAGGAAAGCCAACTTTTTCGGTCCGCCCCTTTTTGGGGGCGTGTATAGAAAAAATAATTTAAATAATGATGAATTTGTATTAATTAGGTGCAAAAACTGACATCCATTTTTTTGACAACGTTTATCGCGAGGGGAAGGTGTCCCTCATAGTCTCCCGGTAAACCCTCACCCCTACGCCAAAAAAACGTCCCCTCCATTTGGTTTTTGAAGCTTTATTACATGTTCAAGGGTTTCGGGTTTTTTTCCAAAAACAAAAAAAAACGACTAAAAGATTAAAAAAAAAATTTTGTTAAATTTTTTTTTCTAAAATACTGTGTTTTTATGTATTTATGATAATTCGTTAATAAAAAACTATAATATTCCCTTAAATCACTTTTTTCAGATAAATTTGTGCATTTATGAGATTTTGTGAAAAACAAAAATTGGATTTTAAATAAAATTTATAATAATATAAATACATATTATGCATCATTTCTTTAATTACTTTGATAGCACATTATGTACACTTTAATTTCCATTTTTTTTTTTTATTAATTTATCGCTTTTCATTCCAAAGTACAGCAAAAATTGTGAACTACATATAACCCATTTTTCCGAAAAACAAAAAACCGCCTAACAGGTTAAAAAAAAAAAATTCAGCAATTTTTTTATTCCAGAATGTGTATTTTTACGTGTTTATATTAGTTCATCAATAAAAAAATATAATATTCTAAAACTACTGCTTATCTGAATTAATTGCCATTTTGGGTACCATCGAACCCACTGTGGGTTGGTTTAGTTCTCCAAGGGGGAACTTTTTCCCCCTTTGTCCAATTTTGCCCATTTCCGAACATAACCTGCTTAGGAATATAAGACATATTCGTGCCAAACTTTGGAAGTCTAGCTTTTTTATTTTAGACTGTATAGTGTCCTCTACAGACGGACACACGGACAGACGGACGGACGGACATCGCTAGAATATCTTAGAATCGATCACTGATCAATAAAATATATACTTTTTGGGGTCCTAGACCGATAATTCGATACATACTGTGGTTGTAGGGTATAAAAAAAGGTCAGAAATGAAAAGGAATGGACTAAAGAGAGCTGAAAAGATATGAGAAATTGAAAAGGAAATTATTTTTGAATATGATTCTAGGACAAATGTGTAAGAATCTCAAAAAGACTCCGAAATTTAAAATGTTTCAAAAAAAACCTAAGAATTTTTCTAAAGGAAATTCTAAACGAAATTCGATATTCTTACCTATTTTTCTTTATAAAAATCTTTTTTTTTTGTCTTTTCTGTTTTCCTCTCCTCGTCAGATTTTTCCTATAGAAACGTCTTTCATTTTTCCCATGAAAACAGTTGAGATTTTTTCTATTGAAAAATTCTTAGATTTTTTCTATAGAAAAATTCTTTCTGTAGAAAAAAACTAAGAATTTTTCTATAGAAAAAAAACTAAGAATTTTTCTATAGAAAAGATCTAAGAATTTTTTTTATAGAAAAAAAACCTAAGAATTTATCTACAAAAAAAATCTAAGATTTTTTCTATACAAAAAATCTAAGAATTTTTCTACAAAAAAAATCTAAGAATTTTTCTACAGAAAAAATCTAAGAATTTTTCTATAGAAAAAATCAAAGAATTTTTCTATTGAAAAATCAAAGAATTTTTCCATTGAAAAAATCTAAGAATTTTTCTATAAAAAAAAAATCTGAACTTTTTTATGGGAAAAATGAAAGATGTTTCTATACGAAAAATTTGACGAGGAGAGGAAAACAGGAAAGATAAAAGGAACAAAAAAAGATTTTTAAAAGGAACAAGTGAGAGTGTTATATTCGGCTGTGCCGAATCTTTTATACCCTCCAAAATGTAAAAAACAATATAAAAAAATCCAGGGGCGTCTTTTTTGGGGGCACCTTCCCTTTGCGATTTTGAACTTCTTCTGAAATAGAATGTTGAATTTGCTTAGCAAAAGTACAAAAAACACTCAAAAAATGCGGTTTTTCTTAGGTTGGTTTAGTTCTCCAAGGGAGAACTTTTTTCCCCTTGGTCCGATTTTGCCCATTTCCGAACTTAACCTGTCTAGGAATATAAGACATATTCGTGGCAATCTTCGCAAGCCTAGCTCTTTTATTTTGGACTGTATCGTGTCCTCTACAGATGGACAGACGGACGGACGGCCATCGCTAGAATGTCTTAGAATTGATCACTGATCAATAAAATATATACTTTATGGGGTCCTAGACCGATATTTCGATGCGTTACACACGGAATGACAAAGTGATTATACCCTTATACTGTGGTTAGTGAGTATAAAAATAGGTAAGTATATCGAATTTCGTTTAAAGAAAAAATATATTGGAATCATGCTATTTCTATAATAAATCTGTTTCCGATTCTGATTCTTTTTTAAAATGACTCAGAGTCTGAAACTTTTTCTGCAGAAAAAATGTCTTAGAATCTGAGAACTTTTATAGAAAAAAATTCTCAGAAGCTGATACCTTTTCTTTAGGAAAAATATCTCAGAAGCGTTTTCTGTATTAAAAAGTAGAATTATGGGTTTTTCGGAATCTTAGACTTTTCTAGAGAAAAATATAAAAAAAAATTCGCAGAATCTACAAAATTCAACAACAAATTTAAAAAATCATTAAATTGAACAATTTTTCAATCTTCCTATCAAAAAAGTTTTTAAGAATTGTATAATTTTGGTGTTGGAATAATGTGTCGAAATCTCAGACAGAAAATAATTAAGAGAAAAACGATTTGATCACTTGTTTAAATTTAAAAAAAATAGTAATTTTTTAATTGACGCAAGGCTTTTCTTCCGGAGAAATTTTAAAAAATTTAAAAAAATTTTTTAAATTTAAAAAAACAATTCTTAGTAAACAACAATTTTATTAAAAAAAGATTTGCCCCCAAACCCAAGAGCTTGGTCCGCACCTGCACACAACCATACGCACATACTTTAATTTTATTGCTTTAAGTGATGATATGTAAATGTGCTTATGTGTGTGTAAATAATCCCTTTAAGTGTATTTGCTTACAATCTCATATGGTTGCAAAAAAGAAGGTAAGTAAAGTAACCCTCTCATAGTTGCTGTTGATTTTGCTGTTATGGGTAAATATGAACACGCATACATATAAGAGCAGCTACTACTACTACAACTATAATAATAGGAACTATCACTACTACAACAATAACAATAATTGTTTAACACTACTTATCGACATCTGATAGTAAGGATATCTATATAAATATTAGGGTGCATTAGGGTGACTCCATTTCTATTTAACCCGACGAAGTGACATTTATCTGACTTCTCTGCGAGCCCTAAAAATGGAATTAAAGTAATTTAAATTCTTTAATGTGAAATTTAATGTCATCTTAAAATTTTCTTGGAAACACTTCTTTGATTCAGCGATCTATTTGTTAGAAATAAATCAAAAGTTTATCAATTTCCAATTATTTCTTAAAACTAATAATGAATGTCTCCCTTATTATTTAAAGAATTTCATATACACACCTTTACGTATTTACCAACAATTTGTTAATTCGCACATGTGTTGGTTTACGGTACAGGTTCATTTTAGTAAACTTTCACTTCAATGCAATGATATTTCTGCGTCACGTATTTTGATTTAACTAGGGGCGTCGATTATATTTAAACTTAAGTTTTGCAAATGTTAAAATGAATACATAAAACCAGGTATCTGTTTCAATATAAAAGACCATACTAAAATTTAAATTCCATAAAACGTTATTAATTTTGGATTTAAATAAAAAAAAAATCTGTAGTAACACAGTGACACAAAATCGAAATTTCCGAATCAGAATGCGATGAAATCAGAAGCATATGCAAAATTGACATTTTACATAACAAAAACCTCAAAGCTTTTTAACGTTATAATATTTTTAGGATGGTGTCTAATTAAAAAAAAAAAAAAAATTGCAGGACGCAGGACGACTATGAATACGATAAGCTAACGATTAATAAAAAAAATTAAGATTTACTGTTTTCATTTTCTTAAAACTAAAAATTTTAGTAACTTGGGTTTGTAACTTGTATAATAATTCACCGCGTGGTGAATAAAAAAAATATTCACCTCGTGGAGAATAAAAAAATATTCAACAAATGGTGAATAAAACGTAAGATAATTATTTTTCATCAATTTTTTTCCATCAATATTTTTTTTCATCAATATTTTTTTTCATCAATATTTTTTTTATCAAAATTTTTTTTTTTTTTGTTTCATACATATTTTTCAATTTTTTTTTGTGTTGTTCAATATTTATTTTAATCAATATTTATTTCTCAGCAATTTTTTTTTTGTCAATATTTTTTTCATCAATATTTGTTTCATCAATATTATTTTTCATCAATATTTTTGTTTATCAATATTTTTGTCATCAATATTTTTTTTTTTCATCAATATTTTGTTTTTTCGTCGATAATTTTTTCATAAGAATTTTTTTACATAAAAATTTTTTTACATAAAAATTTTTTTGATCACTATTTTTTTCATTAGTGTTTTTTTCACCAATATGTTTTTTCATCAATATTTTTTTTCATCCTTTTTTTTATAAATATTTTTTTTATCAAAATTTGTTTTTTCATAAATTTTTTTGCTCTTTAGAGGGATCACATACAGAATGACATTTCTTGAAATTTGCTTTAAATGCCAAAAGAGTGCCCCTAAGACCGAAACACAATATTTTGTCAATCCAAATATTTCTTAGATTATACCTAGCCTCACTTTAACCCTTTAAATGTCTCTTCTATTTTTTTTACTTTTTTACAAATTTGTTGTATTTAATGAGTAGACTCCCTTACAAATTACAGTGGGAGCCATTTCTTTTTTAAATGCACTTTAGTATAGGAGCCCTTACACCACTTAGGGTGTGGTGAAAGGCTTAAATATGTTTTGAAAAAATGTTGGGGTAAAAATAAATTCGTTGTTGTATTAACCCCTCTAGGAAGCATCATTGAACCGGTAGAAGATTATTAATTAAAACCAAAATTTAGAAATTGTAAGGAGGACGCCTTAAGGGTTAAGTATAGATGGCGGATATGTTTCGAGAAAATTTTTGGATTGTTACGGTCATATTTTAGATTCCTCCAGGGCAATGGTTCCCAACCTTTTTTGTGCCACACATTTAAGCTAAAAAACAAAAATGTTCCCCCTACACTCAAGAAAATTTTTCAAATTTTTCAAATTTGTTTTAAAATTCAAAATTAACTTGTGGTGAAGCAAAAATTTTTGATAAAATCATCGTTTAACAAAGTTTTTAAAAAAAGTTTTCAACAATCACCTAAATAATTTAAATAAAATAATACTTTTATTAGTTTATTTAAAAAAAAAAATATTAAAAATTTGCATTTAAATTGCCCCCCAGTGGGGCGAGAATCAAAGGTTGGGAACCATTGCTCCAGGGGCATTCCTTTGGCAGTTAGAGGGGTTGTAGCAAATTTTAGAAATGTAATTTTGTGTATAAGCCCCCTTTTGGATTTGTTTGGAAAAAGTGTTATGAGGTAAAACTTAATTGCGGTCGGTATTGCTATTGATCCCTCTAGGATGCACCATTGGAGCAGTAGATGCAAATTTAAAGCTTGCAAAACTGCAAAAAAAGTTTTAAAAAAGACAAAAAAATAGCAGTAATTATAATCCCACGATCTTACTGGGCAAAAAATTTGTAGAACCGAAAGAAGTTTTCCACAAAAAATTAAAGAGTACCTACTAACATTTTCAAAAATCAAATATAAGTTTTAAAACTCACCTACTAGTACATTTTGAAGAAGTTTTTAGATTTTTATTTTTAAAGTACGTTAAAAAAATATAAAATTAAGGGGGGTTATACCTTTAGATATCGTTATTTTTATCTTTTAATATTTAAAATCATTATTCGAAATTGGCTGCCACGATACAGCGAAAACAGGTGGACCGATTTTGGATCTGTATTTTTTTAGTTTGTAGAGAAGAAGAACTCTAGTCCCTGACGTAGAGCTTTTTTTAAACTTTTTGTTTTATACTTTTCTTTATTCCCAGAGAAAATCGATTGTTTTAGGTATTTTTAAAGTTTGACGTGTTTTATTTTTTACTAAAATCCCAAATTTATAAATCCGGCTGCGGCAGAATCTACATTTTTTAATCTTTTACAAAATAAAATTTACAGAACTAAAATCGGTCCACCCGTTTTTGTTGTACCGATTTGGCATTTAAAAAAAAAACACTATAATGAAATGATAATCATGGCAACCCTAGCAATGCAATAGTACACATATATATTCTTTTAAATACTACAATTATATTTCTTTCTAATAAAAGAAAGAAATATTCAATCCGTTTCTTTATATTTGTTTATAGCTGTTCAAATATTGTTATTTCTAAAGAGTTCTAAAGGTCAAACCGCCCCTAAAAAAAAATTAAAGGTCGATCAATATTGAAGAAGTTATGAGTGAAAGAAGTTTGAGTATAGGAGAAAGCTCCGGTCTTTTTTAAAGTCATTAATAGTTTACCAGGAGAACTAAAAAGTAAAAAAAAATTTTGAAAACAAAAAAAAAAAAACATTTTTTTGAAGTGTATATGGAATGCCCTATATATGGGGCAAAACGCGTCAAAGGTCCACACCAAAAAACAAATGTTGTCCAATTTAAGTATAATTTTGGTAAAATAGTAGGTTAATGATAGGTATTCTAAATTACAAATATAAAATTTTTTGATGAAATATTGGCAGAGTTACAGGGTTGGAAAGTTTTGATGTTTTTGAAAAGAACATATTTTGGTGAATTTTAATTAACATTTTGATGAACCAAAAATTATAATTTTAAAAACGACTTTTAAAGTATTTTTGACGGCCTTTAAAATGGCATTTGTGTTTTTTTTTGAAAAAAATAAATTTGACCTTAAAATTCAAGGTCAAAATATTAAATTCTAATTATCTTATAAGGGTCGCACTTTTAGATTGTTTTCACTAAACCCACTAGAAAGGTTGAAATTTTTTTTAATTTCGGTTTTTTAAAAAAAAATGGTATGTATGATACTTTATGAGAAATCAATTTTTTTACGAGTACATAACACTCAACCTGTACTGATTTCTTTATTTTTTATGCGTGCAACGTTTGTTGTGTGTGTTTACAACGCACACTTTATCTAAGCATTGATTTTTGTTGTTGTTATTATATGCAGATTAAAGCGATTTCAGTACAATTTGAGTGTTATATACTCCTAAAAAATTGATTTCTCATAAAGTATCATACATACCATTTTTTTTTTAAAAACCGAAATTAAAAAAAATGTCAAGCTTTCTAATGGGCTTAGTGAAAAAAATTTAAAAGTGCGACCCTTATAAGATAATTACAATTTAATATTTTGACCTTGAATTTTAAGGTCAAATTAATTTTTTTCAAAAAAACCACAAATGCCATTTTAAAGGCCATCAAAAATACTTTAAAATTAGTTTTTTAAATTATAATTTTTGTTTCATCAAAGTGTTAATTAAAATTCACCAAAATATATTCTTTTCAAAAACATCAAAACTTCCCAACCCTGTAACTCTGCCAATATTTCATCAAAAAATTTTATATTTGTAATTTATACTACCTATCATTAACCTAATATTTTGCCAAAATTATACTTGAATCGGACAACATTTGTTTTTGGGTGTGGACCGTTGACGCGTTTTGCCCCATATATCTGATTATTTAATTTTTTCAGAAACGCCAGTGATATTTCGCGAATTCATAGACCAAAAACTGCAATAATTTGTTCATTGGGAGAAAATTGTCTGCTTATATTAACGATTTATTTTGAAAATATGATAATTTAAAAAAAAAAAAAACAATTAAAAAAATTAAGTTCGACTTTGCCGAATGTATTGATACCCTCCACAATTTACAAAAGATTATTGCAAAAAGCTTTATTTAAAAGGAAATTAATTTGAAAAAAAAAAAAATTGTAAAAAAATTTCTGCGAAAAAAAAATTTGGTTAAAAAAAAGTCCGAGATTTTTTTTGCCAAAAAATATGTTTGCCCTTGTTTAAATACCATTCGGTGTTCAATTCTGTTCACATATGTCAACTCGCAGCAGAATTAAAGCATTTTGTATTTTTATGTTATGTTGAATGCTGCAAAATTTTTGAGGTGTCTTTCCATTTTCGTTCATAACTTTTAAACCGCTGAACCGATATCGCTCAAATGCAATACAAAAGTTCTCGGGAGAACTTCCAACAAATGTGTTACGTTTCAGTCATCTCCATTGATCACTATTTCCACAGACATACGGACAGACGGACATCGCTAGAATGTCTTAAAATCGATCTCTGATCAATTACACAGCTCTACAAATGTAAGGTTTATCGCTGCGTTTTGAATTATTGAAACTAAAAGGTATAATATTTGATGCACTGAATCCAAATCTGCAACCCAAATTTTTCTATCACATCTAGATTTTGTGTAAATCGCGGTTAAAATGTTGAAAAATGGCTTTTTTAGCCCTTTTTAAAAACGAATAAAATAAGAACGCGACATGCTATTGACTTCGTTTTAAGTTTATCGTATAATTTGGAATGTAATCTTTAAGATAGGATAATATTATTTAGAAATTTAATTTTCCAACATGGTAAAAAAATCATAAACAAAAAACTCCATTTTGAAAATATATGTTGTTTAACGCAAAGTATTTTTTTAATAAACATATGAAAACCAACAAACAAAGTTTTTTTAAATTCAGGTAATGAAAAAATATTATGTATATTAGGCGTCCCGAAAATTATAAACTTTTGAATTTTGTGTCGGAATACTTGCCTAACGCTAGCCACTAAAGAGTTGATTGTGGAAAAATTTACGTAGTGGAACTGCAGTTGGCAATAAGCGGTCCAAGTTGGAAAAATATAGTTTT
Organism: Pegoplata infirma; assembly: GCA_963921195.1. Classification (NCBI taxonomy): domain Eukaryota; kingdom Metazoa; phylum Arthropoda; class Insecta; order Diptera; family Anthomyiidae; genus Pegoplata; species Pegoplata infirma. The sequence goes on along the minus strand of OY992540.1, from coordinate 72,831,101 downwards.
TTGACATAAATGGGTTCAAAAATTGGGAAATTTTGCGAACTTTTTGTTATCCGTCTTGGGATTTTGCGTCTTCCGATGCTGATGTTAAACACAAAAATTATTTATATTCCCAAATTCTTCTTTAAGAATTAAATATGTTAATCATATTAAAATATATAAAAAAAAATTCGAAATTCGTAATTTTTTCAACTTTGATCGATGGTTGCAAGTACCTTTGCAAATTTTTTATTCAAAAATTTTCACACAATTTCGACTCAAAATTAAAAAAAATAATATATTTGGGACGCTTTATTGAACATTACTTCACCATTTACAGATTTAAATCGAAAAATATTAATTATAATTCGAAGATTCTACTTGTAATTCAAAGATTACATTTGTAATTCCAAGATTTCATTTGTAATTCGAAGAATCTGTTTGTAATTTGAAAATTACATTTTTAATTCTAAAATTCAAGTAGCAATTTGAAAAAGATCAATTGTAATTTAAATTTACAAAAGAGCAATTGTTATTGATTATTTCGAATTACAATTGACCATTTTCGAATTAAAATTGATCTTTTTCGACTTACAATACTTTTTCTTAATTACAACTGAGATTTTTCGAATTACCATTGTCTTTTTAGAATAAAAAATCGACTAAACTGTTTCTGAATATTTCTTAAAAATTTTTTTCCAAATATTTGTCTATAATTTTATACTTTCAACATTTTTAAATTTTTGTCAACAAACGCAAAAATTGAAAAAAAAAAATTGACTGTCAATTAATTTGTAATAAAAACTTAATTAACCATTCCATTCTAAGGTATCTGCATATAATATTTAGAAAGCCATTCACCAAATCTATTTAAATCGGATATACTTTAATAATGTTTCGTTTTTCATTATATTTCCATATTTTTAGTTATTTATTATTTAATGCATTTTATTTTAAAAAAACTTTGTTCGTTGGTATGTTTTTTTATGTCAATTTGAAAACACTTTGTTATTAAAAACAATAAAATGTATCTAAAAAGGTGTTATTAAAAAAATATTTTTTTACCATTTTAAAAATTAAAATTTCAGAATATTTTTATTTTATTTTGAAGATAAAATTCCAAGCTTTATAATGAGCTTAATATAAAGTCGTTCGTATGTCGCGTTCATATTTTATTGGCTTCCAAAAATGGTTAAAAAGGCACTTTTTTGCCCCTTTAACCGCGAATAACTCAAAATCCTGATGTGATGGAAAAAATTGGGTTGCAGATTTGGAATCACCGCACCAAATACTACCTAATTCAGTTATCAGAACCCAATACGCATTTTCTTGTAGAGCGGTGTTATATATATATAAGTAATTGATCAGAGATCGATTTTAAGACATTCACTCTAGTGATAAAGGGTATATATAACCTGACCAACCATCCCGCTTTTGGCGGGATTATCCCGCTTTTTGATGTCTAATCCCGCCTTGAATTTCTATCCCGCTTTTTAAACAAAAGTCCCGCTTCATCCCGCTTTATCCCGCTTTTTTGACTTTTAAATAATATTTTTAGTTTTTTAAAATAATATTTTTAGTATGATTGTTCTGAAGTAATTTTAAGCGATTTTTTTTCTATTTTTGAGCATATACGTATGGTAACATTTAAAATTTCTTACCGTATCTAAAAAAACTGTAAAGTAAATTACTCCTGAAATTGTGTTGGAACTCGGAAAAATTTCCTATAACTTTTTAAACGTTTATTTTTGAAAAAAATGATGTTTGAAAATTAAAAAAGAAGAATTTATAATAAAGAAATAAATTTTAAAATTTTTATTTCAATTAGTTTTTTAATTAAAAAAATAAGTACCTGGTAAAATTTTGAGCCAAATATTTATGTTAACTCTTTGACCCCGCAAAAATCAGTCAAAGTTCAAATTTTGGGCGCAAATTCTCTTAATTTAAGAAAATTTTTCATGAATATGCTCAAAACAAAATATTTTTTTTTAACGTAGTCCAAACGTACTCAGGTAAAAAATATATAATTTTCGAGATATCGGTAACCCATATTAATTTGGTACATATTATAATTTTTGAATTTGACACATTTTTCAAATCTGCAAATTTTTTTTTTTTTTAAATTTCCTCAATCAAAATTAACAGGTATTTTAGCTCGTTTAACAAATCCAGTGTTGAGGAGCAGCGAAAATCCAAAATTTTCTAAAAAAATCAACCCTGTTTGAAGACTTTGACTAGGAATATATTTTTTTTAGGTAAATGATTTTTTATGAATTTTTTTTGAGTGTAAAATTTTTTTGCAGTGACAAAAATATTTTGATAACTATTTTTGTGGCTTACCAATGTCCTTCGAAGCGTGCTCAACGTTTTATTTAACACATGAATTGGAGGCGAAACCAATCCAAAATTCACGGTTTTGCTCATAAATTCTGAACCACTGGACCGATTTCGCTGAAAGTAAGTGTATTTTCAACATACAGTCAGAAAGACGGACGAACATTACTTTGTCAAATAAAAATCGATTGAAAATTTGGGATTTTTATATTCTTTCGAACTGTTACAAATTTACTATCTCTAAGTCGAGTATATAAAAAAATTCCCGCTTTTTAGACAAAAATCCCGCTTTTTCAATCTTTCGATCCCGCTTTTCAGACAGAAACAGTTGGTCAGGTTAGGTATATATAAATTTTTTATTCCGTTTGTAACTCATCGAAATATTTCGATGAGTTACAAACGGAATGAAAAATTTATATATACCCTTTATCACTAGAGTGAAGGGTACAAAAAAAAAATTGATAAGAGGTTTGTGGTAAATAACGATCTTTGTATTTTTTGACCACGAACAGAAAGGAAATGAGTATATATTTTTCAGAGTATTTTATGAGCAATATAAGAGCGCTCTGAAAGAAGGATCATTTTAAAACGAAAAAATTTATATGTTTTCTGAAGGTCTAAAGACCTTTCTATGAGTCTTTTCGGATGTACGCTGGGAAAGTTTTAAGAATTCATAAACCAAAAACAGTAATAACTTGTTCATGGGATGACAATTTTCAGCTTATATTAACGATTTATTTTGAAAGTATGATAAGTCAATTTTGCAAAAAAAAAAAAAAATTAATAAGAGGATGGGAGTAAATATTGCAAAGATCTTTTTATTTTTTGACCAAGATGGCTTGTTAAATTATATCAGATGTTTTTTCTTCTTTTTATTTCTTTAGCTCCCAGTGGAGGACAGGGCCTCATTATACCCTACACCACACTGTGGTACAGGGTATAATGAGTTTGTGCTGATGTTTGTAACTACCCGAAATATTGGTCCTAGACCCACTTTTAAGTATACCGATCGACTTAGAATCACTTTTTGAGTCGATTTAGCGATGTCCGTCCGTCCGTCCGTCCGTCCGTCCGTCTGTCTGTCCATATAAACGGTGTAAACACGATACAGGTCGCAATTCTCGATCAATTGACTTGAAATTTAAAACTTAAGCCTCTTTTGGCCCAAGGACGAAGCCTATTGAAATTGGAAAAAATCGGTCCATATTTAGACCTAGCCCCCATACAAAGGTCCTCTTTAGTTTTGGCTCAAATGACTCTAATAGTCGCATTTTAATAGGTATCTTTTCAAAATTTGACAGGAATTAATGTTTTATACACACAAATCACCATTCCGAATTTTAAAGAAATCGAACCAGTTCTTCTAGTAGCCCCCATACAAACCACCTTCCCGATTTTCACATAAATCTCTCAATTTTTATGAAATAGAAAATATTTAATTAAAATTCTGTTTGTGTATGTTAAACGCGTACTTTAATAACCTTATCAAATCTAATTATCATCGGACCATTTTGGACTTAGGTCCCATGTGGAAATTTCGCCCGATATTCAGTTGAAGCGATTTATTGTCAACAAAAAGAAGCCTATTCCACTCAAATTTGATTAGTGATTGTTTCTTACACTTATTAAAGATTTGACAAAATATAGATCTAATCAGTCCATGTTTGAACTTGGGACCCATGGTCCGGGAAACTCTGGTGTAGGGTATTATATGGTCGGTCTTGACCGACTACAATTTTCTTACTTGTTTTAGATGTTTAGTTAGATTTTTTTTGATCCAAAGTAATAGGAATGATAAATTAAAAAAAATTTGTTATTTTTCACAAAAATTAAATAAACTTACCTCATTTTCAAAATAGTAGGTTCATAGATATATTTTTTTTTGTCTACAAATCTATTGTATGTTTTTCTACATTGAAAACTAATGTTTGTTTGTGGTCAAATTCAATTAAGGATAAGTTCATGTAATATCCTTGAAATCCTTATATATATTTTGTAATTTCTATTCTTGTTGCTCTTGTTACTTTTTATTTTTTGTAACAACTCTTAAACAAGATAGTTACAACTAAACCAATGTAACTACTTTATAGTTTGACCTGACTAGTTTTCTAAGTTGTTCAATAGTTTTATAAATAATACTTTAAAAGTAGAAACATATACTCTTACATTTTCTTTTCTATATTATTGTAGTTGAGCTTAACAAGAGTTTTTTTTTAAGTGCACCTTAAAAAAATGTGTAGGTACTTTCAAGTCATTCTTGTGGAGAAAAATAAATAAAAATTTTGCACAGTACAAAGTAGAGATGGACTCACACTCACTCACGCTCACGCAAAAAATAATCGAATCACTCACTAATCGCTCACGCAATTTTTTTTTTACTCACGCTCACTCACATTCACGTGAGTAATAAAAAACTTACTCACACTCACGCGTGACTCACGCCAGATTCAATCACGCTCACGTGTGATTCACGCAAAATCTACTCACGCAATAAAATTTTCTTACCAAAAAGAAAAAAAAAATCCAAAAAAAAAATTTTTACAAAAAATTAAAAAAAAATTTGGGCAAATAAAAAAATCTAATCACGCAAACTCACGCAAAAATTAAATGACTCACTCACTAATCACTCACTCAGATTTTTTTTAAACTCACACTCACTCACAATCACGTGATTGAAATGAAAATCACTCACACTCACGCGTGATTCACGCGTGATTCACATGAATCACGCAAATCACGTGACCAGCGCCCATCTCTAGTACAAAGTACTGGTAAAATACGGTTGTTTTTGTATTAGAGATACCTAAAACAAAGCTCCAGTTGTTTAGGGCCGGTAAAGCATTAAATTTTTTTGTATTTAAAGTACTGAGACAACGTTGTTTTTCTTCAAAGTTGTTTCAGTGCTTTGCTATTTTTGCTATTTTTCTCCCCAGGTATTTTAGTAAGTAAAGAACTCATACATTCTCCTTAAGCATAAAAAAGGAAACATAAATTAAAATAAATAAATTAAAAACTTTTTTAAACCACAAAAAAAAAAAAAAAACTTTATTTCTGTAAAATATTCCTTAAAGGATTTTATGTGTAGATATGTATTCATATACATTTAAAAAAAAAAAACCGAAATATATCTCACAAAAGCCATTTGAAAAAGGTTGAAAATATATTTAACATTAAAAATTTTATATATTTATATAGAAAAGAAATAAAACAAGCTTCTTTTATGAAAAAAAAAAAAAACATTTTTTTTTACTTAGACAGTTTTAGTTTGTTGGCTTTACTTAAGGCATTTTTGCATTCTTTAAATCGTGTATAATTTTTTTATTCTCCCTTTTATGTAGACCTTATTTTTTTCGTTCCCAGCTATTTTTCTACAATTTCTTTTCTTGTGGCAGATTTATGTTGAACTAAATCAGCTCTTTGTTTCTTAAAAAAAAAAAATTTCCTCCAACATTTTTTTTTTGGTTTTCAAAGTATATGACTGCTGCCACAATGCCGTTAAACACAGACTTTGCCTTAAGTCATATGCTATATTTAAAGTCAGCGAGAATACATACCTACTTATTTTGTGTGTTAGTGTGTTTGTATAAGGAGAGTTTAAAAGAATTGAGTCGTTTAATAGGCTCTAAACACGGTAGGTATAGAAAAATCCTCGCCAATATTTAACAGTTTTCCTTATTTTTAACAAAAAATTTTCGAACGAAATTTACATTTTTTTGTAATATTACATTTTTTTTTGTAATTTTACAAATTTCCAAGTTTTTTTTACAAAAAAAATCTAGTAAATTCACGAGAATTCCTTGTAAGTTTTGTTGCATCAAAAAAAGTTGCAGATTTACAATTTTATTGGTAAAAAGCTTGTTAAAATTCAAAGAAGCTCGTAATTTTTACTAGGAACTCGTGTAAAATAAGAGGTAGCAAAAAATCTAGTAAAGTCATGAAACCTCCTTGTAAGTTTTATCGCGTCAAAAAAATTGTAAATTTACAATTTGTTTGGTACAATGCGTGTAAAATTACAAGGAATTCTCAATTAGGAGGAAAAATTACAAACTTTTCTTGTCATTTTACAAGGTTTTTTTTTGAGTGTATACATGGGTCATTCCATGAAAATCGGACACTTTGAATTTTTTTTTAGATTTTCCCAATTTTTTATCAGTTCTTTACCCTTTGAAAACTGGTAAATTTTCAGATTTTTTTGATGACCCGTTCAAAACATATCGAATTTTCAAAAATACGCAGCTTTTCGTTTCTCAAAATTCTTTTACTTATAACTAGGGCTGTCAATCCCGAAATCCCGAATCCCGAAATCCCGGGATTTTGGTCATAAAATGAATCCCGAATCCCGGGATTTTTAAGCTCAAATCCCGGGATTTTGGAAATATTAAAAATGTATGAGAATTTATTTTTAAAAATACAACTTTGTTCAATTATTGTTACATTTACATAAACAAATTAAAACTAAAACTTTTTTTTTTAATTTATAAGGTAGCTGGCCACGAATTTGGCTGAGCTGAGAATTCTACCCAGGCTTGCTGAATAATAGTCCAACGCATTAACCATTAAGCCACTTTGACCAAAGTTTGCAGGTTTTGGCGAAAATTTTCTAAAAAACCGAAACTTTGATCGAAGGGCGCCACGGGCAAATTCAATCTGATTGGCCTCAAATTTGTACCACATAAGTTTTAGGCGTAGGAGAATAAAAATTTTCCCGGACGTTCAAAATTGGAAGAAAAAATTTTTTTTTACAAAAAAAATGCAAGTCTAATGTATTATATTATTACTTTTCTCCTTTAAATGTTTTTATTATTTAAATTTTCTTTAAATAAGTTTTAAAAGTAACAGTGCAAGAAACAAAATCGGAATGGGATGAAACCAAAAGCAAATAAAAGTTGTCATTTTCTATAACAAACCCCTCAAGGCTTTTTTAGTTCCTTACTAAATATTTAATAATAATAATAATTACTTGAAAACTGCATAAGTGGCGTATACTTAATTTTTTAATTGCCTTTAAATAACAATCAGAATAATTAGAAATACTTTTTTTAATAATTTCGTTGTAGCGAAATCGACCTAAGGGTTTTCGTGGGAATCAAACCCACAACTTACTGCTTAATAGGCTAGCACGCTACCAACTAACCCACAGTAGCCCCCTTAATATGCACAATAAAACTGAAACATAAAGAGTACTATTTTTTTACTTTTATAATTAAAGAAATTTAATCCCGGAATCCCGAAAATCCCGGGATCCCGAAAAATCCCTCGATCCCGGGATTTCGATTTTCAATTTCCGAATCCCGGGATTTTAAAAACCGATCCCGTTTGACAGCCCTACTAATAACTTCTTCAAAAAAAAAATTTTAATATTTTTTGTTTCATTATTTTTTTTCATCAAGTTTTTTTCATCAATGCTTTTTTCATCAATGCTTTTTTCATCAAAAGTTTTTACATAAAAAATTTTTTTTTTTATCAAACATTTTTTTTTATACATATTTTTTTAATAAAAATTTTTTTTTATTAAAATTTGTTTTTCATCAAACAATTTTTTTCTTCGTTTTTTTTTTAGAAAATTTTTTTTTCTGCTTCAAAAACTTCCTTTATTCACCAAAACTTTTGTTTTCAACAAAAATTTTGTTTTTATCAAATTTTGTTTTATATGTTGTTCAGAACTAAAATTATTTTGACACGTATTTTTTTTAGCGGCCCAAACTCATTTTTAGGGGATGTCGATTTGTATGGGGGGAAATTGACCTTTTTCAGTTTTTTACGACTTTGCCTATTTACTCAAAATTAGTATAGACTAGAGATGGGCACATGAGCAGATTAGAGCGTGATTCACGCGCGATCACGCGTGAGTGTGACTGAATTCAATTTTACTCACGTGATTGTGAGTGAGTGGAGAAAAAAATTGCGTGAGTGAGTGTGCGTGAGTCGATTTTTTTGCGTGAGTTTGCGTGATTTATTTGCTCTTCATATTTCCTTTGGTACCAAAAAAAGCAACAAAATAATTGTAAAACTTGGATTAACTTACGATTTCGTCCCGAAAAAAAGCAAAAAAAATTTAAAATTTCAACAACTGTAAATTTTGCTGAAAATTTTGAAAGATTTTTGAAATTTTAGTTTTTGAAATTTTCTTTGTGTAAATAAGAGTTTCGTGAGCATGAGTCAAAGTGAGTGTGAGTGAAGCTTGCGTGAGTGCACGTGATTGTGAGTGAGTGTGAGTAGAAAAAATATGCTCGTGAGTGAGTGTGCGTGATTCAAAAATTCCTGTCGTGAGCGTGAGTGAGTGTGAGTCAAAAATCACTCACGCGCCCATCTCTAGTATAGACATATTTAGTATCAGATTAAAGGTATTTAGAGTACCTATCTCGTGCTGCTAACAATGTGCCAAAAAAGTAAATATTTTTTGACTTATTAATAAAAACGTCCTAAAATTTTGACATTTTATTCAATATGACAAAAATTTGTGCTTGCTTGGCCACGTTCTTTGCACACGAAGATAGGTTTTCCAAAGACCTTTCATTTGATATGTACATGACTAGGTTTCTTTGAATAATATACGAGATAAAAGCAAAAAAATTAAAAATTACCGCTTCTTCCCCCCTCATTTTCACCTCCTAAATATGAATTTGGGCCGCTAAAAAAAATACGTGTCCCTTATGTTTTCTGCTTTACAAAATAACACCAATTCCATAAAGATCGGCAGGTGACACCAGGGAGACCTTCCTTGTGAGTCTAAGCTTTTGACATAAAAATGTTCCATTTGCTTAACAAATGTACAAAAAATAAGTGAGCGTATTAAGCTTAATGGGGCCATCGACCGATATTTCAATTCATTTTGCATGGAAACGCTATTAAAATTTCAGAGAGGTGTTTTTTCGTATTGTTGAGCAATAAATTTTCAAAGTATGCTAGAGAGCCAGATATTTGAATTTTTCAATATTTTGGCAAAAAATCTTATTTTACTCGGAAACCGAAAGTTGACGAAAAAACTTTCTGTGACAATACTGTTGATAATATATGGAGATTTAGAATTTAGAAACAAAAAAAATTAAATTAAAAAAAAAAAAAAAATTTTAAAAAAAATTTTAAAACAATATTGGAATATCCTTTTCTTCTATCAAGGACACCATGGATTTCCAAAACAAAATTTTTTTATTAAAGTTAAGAATGTCATTTTATCGCGGTTAAAATTTCAGGGAGGTGTTTTTTCGTGTTGTCGAGAAATCAATTTTCAAATTAGGTGATATAGCTAAATTTTTGATTTTTTGCCAAAATTAAAAAAAAAATCAAATATTTGGCTCTCTAACAAACTTTGAACATTTATTGCTCAACAATACGAAAAAACACCTTTATGAAATTTTAATAGCGTTAAAAGAACATTCTAAAATTTAATAAAAAACTTTGTTTTTGAAAATCAATGGTGTTTTTCCCAGGATAAAAGGACATTCAAATATGGTTTTCAAAATTTTTTGTTGAAATTTTTTAATTTATTTTATTTTTGGTTGTTGCATTGTGTAATCAGAACTGTTAACCTTCATGATTTAATGCAAAAATTTAAAAAATACGCATAAGAATTAATTCCTTTAATTCTCTATTAAATACACAAAGTTTAAGTTAGTGCTAGGTGAATTGTGTTTGTTCTGGGCCAAATGAAAAGTTAAGTTGTGCGTTTTTTTTTTCTTTTTAGTTTTGTTATTTCGCTCGTTCTTCTAACTACTCAATGGTATTGTGGTGTTCTGTATTGTGATGTTGTTCGTGTTGTACGTTATGTTGTTTTCTGTTGACTCTGCAACTTACACGTCATTTTTAGTTTTTATGGTGTTAGATACAAAGAGCTCCACTTAAACCAATTAAAAAAAGGTAATAAGGTTAACAAAGAATAAGTTTTGGTTAAAATTAAAAGGCAGTAAAACACTTTAGTGGTAAGGACTTTAGTTTTTAAATTTTTGCTTTCCTTCAAAATCAGCTTAATAGTTTTGTGAAATTTTTTGCATCTAAGAGTTGCTACAAATCAAACAAAAGTTGGATGATAGTATTGACGATTTTTTTTTTGTGTTTTACAGATAAATAGAGAGAACAGACTTGCTTTAAGTCTAATGAAAGTGGTAGGCACATTAAAAGTTGTGGCACTGGACTTCAGGAGTTTTTCAGCTGCCATTCTGAATACCACTCACAAACCTGGGTAAAATAAATGCACGATGGCAAAAATATTTTAACCATTCAGGCTGTAAAAATTTCGAAAATTCTATTAAAAACTTGAATATCAATAAAATAAGTAGTCTAGTAGTTTTTTAACATGATAATTATAATTGGTGTGTTTTTTAAAAAGTATATTTATTTTTGGTTTAATCTTATTTAGTTTAAATTAAATTTTTTAACATGCCAAAACAAATTTTGAATATTTTTTTCCGTAATCTACGATAAATTAGCTATTAAAATCCGAAAAAATAATAAAAAAATTGGAAAACGAAAAAAGTTATAAATAAATCAAAATTAATCCAATAAAATTTTAGGATTTAAAAAGTCCACTTTAGATTAATTTTGATTTATTTATAACTTTTTTAATTTTCAAACTTTTTTATTACTTTTTTGGATTATATTTGCCTATTTATCGTAGATTACGGGAAAAAATATTCCAAATTTGTTTTGGTATGTTAAAAAATTTTTTTTTAAAAAAATAAGATTAATCTGAAAATAAATCCACTTTTTAAAAAACACAGCAAATGTTTTTAGGCTGGTTTCTTATTTTGAAAATGATGCAGGACGTTACCTCAGTTTGACTATATAAGCTACCGACTAATTGAACATCAGAATTACAGTAAAAAGAAAATAAGAATTGCAGTTTTCATTTTCTTAAAACCAAAAAGATTTGCAACTTCGATTTGTAACTTGAATAATACCTCACCTGCTGGTGAATAAAAGCGTTTTTACCAGATGGTGAATAAAACATAACATAATTATTTTTCCACAAAAATTTTTTTTTCATCAATTTGTTAACTTCATTAAACTTTTTTTATCATATTTTTTATTTATCATATTTTTTATTTATCAAATTTTTTTTTATAATTTTTTTTTTCGTACTTTTTTTTTTCATCAAAAACTTTTTATCAAATTTTTTTTTTGTTTTCTCAAAATTTTTATACCCTACACCACACGGTGGTACAGGGTATAATGAGTTTGTGCTGATGTTTGTAACTACCCGAAATATTGGTCCTAGACCTACTTTTAAGTATACCGATCGACTCAGAATATATTTTTGAGTCGATTTAGCGATGTTCGTCCGTCCGTCTGTCTGTAAACGGTGTAAACACGATACAGGTCGCAATTTTTAATCAATTGACTTGACAGTTGAAACTAGAGATGGACACATGAGCAGATTAGAGCGTGATTCACGCGTGAGTGTGACCGAATTCAATTTTACTCACGTGATTGTGAGTGAGTGTGAGTGGAAAAAAAAATTGCGTGAGTGAGTGTGCGTGAGTAAGGTTATGCGTGAGTGAGTGTGCGTGAGTCGATTTTTTTGCGAGAGTTTGCGTGATTTATTTACTTTTCAAATTTCCTTTCGTACCAAAAAAAGCATCAAAAAAATTGTAAAATTTTGCTTAACTTAAGATTTCGTCCCGAAAAAGCAAAGAAAAGTGTAAAATTATGCTGAACTTTAAATTTTGCTGAAAATTTTGATAGATTTTTGAAATTTTAGTTTTTGATTTTTTTTTGTATAAATAAGAGTTTCGTGAGTGTGAGTCAACGTGAGTGTGAGTGAAGCTTGCGTGAGTACACGTGAGTGTAAGTTGTATTAAATTTACTCACGTGATTGTGAGTGAGTGTGAGTAGAAAAAATATGCTAGTGAGTGAGTGTGCGTGATTCAAAAATTCCTGTCGTGAGCGTGAGTGAGTTTGAGTCAAAAATCACTCACGCGCCCATCTCTAGTTGAAACTTAAGCCTATTGAAATTGGAAAAATCGGTCCATATTTAGACCTAGCCCCCATATAAAGGTCCTCTTTAGTGTTGGCTCAAATTACTCTAATAACCGCATTATAATAGGTATCGCTTCGAAATTTGGCAAGTAATCATGTTTCATCTAGATAAATCACCATTTCGAATTTTAAATAAATCGGAACAGTTCTTCTTGTAGCCCCCATACAAACCACCTTCCCGATTTTTACATAAATCTCTCAAATTTCATGGAAATAGAAAATATTTAATTAAAATTATGTTTGTGTATGCTAAACGCGTACTTTAATAACCTTATCAAACCTGATTATCATCGAACCATTTTTGGACTTAGGCTCCATGTAAAAGTTTCTCCCGTTATTCAGTTAAAGCGGTTTATTGTCAACAAAAAGAAGCTTAGTGTTTTTTACACTTATTAAAGAGTTAACAAAATATAGATCTAATTGGTCCATGTTTGAACTTGGGACCCATTTTCTGGGAAACTCTGGTGTAGGGTATTATATGGTCAGTCTTGACCGATTATAATTTGTTACTTACTTGTTTTTTATTAAAAATCTTTTTTTTATGAAAATCTTTTTTTTATGAAATTTTTTTTTTATCAATACCCAGTGAAAAATGTTCAAATGTGAATCATATATATTTCACATATGATTTCATATATGAACATATATATTTAATATATGAGCATATACGAAAATTGGCGGCATGTGGACAGACATATGAGGCATTCCACACCAAATGTCCCGCTACAGAAAAACATATGTCCCGTAAATTTCTGAATATGTTGTTTGGATAGCCCTATATGTAACTAAGAAAATTGCGTTTTTGGTTTTTTAAATTTTCGAAAACTGGGCTTAGGAGGCGTGGTCAAATATTGGAAAAATGGTAAAATTTGTGGCGAGTTGCCTTGATTAAATATTTATCACATTAAAACGGAATGCACCACAATGTCAAAAATTTACGTTCTTATATAGTTTTGTATGGGCTATCGATTAAAGTTTTTTTTTTTGGAAAATTTTCAGAACCCGTTCTGAAATTTTCCATTTTTAAAAAAAGTCAATTTATCAAAAATCCGGCCACTTTTTTTTTTCTTTTTTCTTTATTTTTTTAAAAGTTTAGATGTTTGGTCATCCACACAAAAAAAATCAGAAACACGTTCATCTTTTTTTTTCGAGAAAATCGCATTTGAACTTTAAATTTCATAACAATTTTGTTATTTGCTTGTATTTCTTTGTTTTAAAGTTGCGAATGAGTAATATTAATTGCATAAATATTCATCATACGCTCTGTTGACACAAGAAAATACAAGCAAATTACTAAATTGTTATGAAATTTAAAGTTCAAATGCGATTTTCTCGAAAAAAAAGATGAACGTGTTTCTGATTTTTTTTGTGTGGATGGACAAACATCTAAACTTTTAAAAAAATAAATAAAAAAGAAAAAAAAAAAGTGGCCGGATTTTTGATAAATTGACTTTTTTTAAAAATGGAAAATTTCAGAACGGGTTCTGAAAATTTTCCAAAAAAAAAAATTTAATCGATAGCCCATAAAAAACTATATAAGAACGTAAATTTTTGACATTGTGGTGCATTCCGTTTTAATGTGATAAATATTTAATCAAGGCAACTCGCCACAAATTTTACCATTTTTCCAATATTTGACCACGCCTCCTAAGCCCAGTTTTTAAAAAAATGAAAAACCAAAAACGCAATTTTCTAAGTTCCATATAGAGCTATCCATATCACCTATTCAGAAGTTTACGGTACACATGTTTTTTTTCGCTGGACATTTGGTGTGGAATGCCTCATATATGAAACATATGTAAACACATATGCACATATATGTACACATGCCGCCAATTTTCGCATGTGTAACATATATTTACATATATGAACATACATGTCAATATTTGGACCACATATGATTCATATATGAACATTTTTCACCGGGTATATTTTTTTCACAAAAATTATAGATAAAAATCTACATTTTTTTACCCATCAAAAACTTTTTTTCATCAAAAAATTTTTTTTCACCAATATTTTATCCTTAAAAAATGTTTCATTTAATTTTTTTATTTTTTTCATTTAAACTACTTTTTCACCAAGTCTAAAACTCTGACATAAAAATGCCCCATTCCCGGCCCCTCCTGTATACGTCCATGATATCAGATGTTAAAGAAAATATCCTCAAAGTCTGAGAAAATTTGTAGTTCACAAAACCAGCAGGGTTGTAATATTGTTTTTTCACTGAAACAACTTTGGTTGTAAAAAATTTAAATTTAATGTCAACTAAATTTTCTGCGAAATATCGACAGTAGTTTATGGCAGTTGTTTTTTTAACAATTGTGGTACTGAAATACTAATTGACCGCAAGTTTGCTAGTTTAACCGAATTTGTTTGAGAGTTAGTTTTAGATAAAAACAGGTGAGCTGTGCAGAATCTTTTATACCCTCCAAATCGTAAAAAAATAAAAAAAATAAAAATCCACACCCGTTTTTTTTATGAGAGACCTTGGGGGACACCTTTCCCCCTTGTCGTAGGTTTTATAAAATTAATTTATTATGATTCTTGCATTTTTTTAATCCAATTAATCATTATTAACATACATTTTTTATATCCACGCCCACAAAAAGGGTCGGGTCAAACTTTTTTTTACTTATTTTTTATCTGCTGGGTCCACATCTAGGATTTTGAGCTTCTTTTTACACAAAAATGTTGCATTTGCTTAACAAAAGTAAAAAAAAAAAAACTGCAAAAAAGGCGGTTTTTCTGAGGTTGGTTTAGTACTTCAAGGGAGAACTTTTTTCATCTAGGTCCGATTTTGCCCATTTCCGAAATTAGCCTGGCTATGATTATAAGACATATTCGTGCCAAGCCTCGTAAGTCTAGCTCTTTTTATACCCTCCACTCTAGTGATAGAGGGTATATATAAGTTTGTCATTCCGTTTGTAACACATCGAAATATTGGTCTAGGACCCCATAAAGTATATATATATATGATCCTCGATCGATTTTAAGTCGATCTAGCGATGTCCGTCCGTCCGTCCGTCCGTCCGTCCGTCCGTCTGTCTGTCTGTCTGTCCGTCCGTAGAAAACACGCTAACTTTTGAAAGACTTTACAGAGGCTACTGAAGTTTGGCATATATGTTGGTCATTTACCTGGTCAGGTTGGTATTGCAATCCAGCCAAATCGGTCCAGTGGTTCAAAAGTTATGAGCAAAAGAGTAAATTTTGGCAAGGGTGTTTCGCGAATTTACGAGATAAAAAACACGATAACTTTCGAAAGACAATAATGAGACTGCTGAAGCTTGGCAAGTATATTTATCGTTCCCCAGGTCTGTTTGATATTAAATTTCAGCTCAATCGGTCCAGTGGTTCAAAAGTTATAAGCAAACCCCTGCATTTCAGATTAGTTTCATCTAAAATGCCACGTGTTTTAACAAGTTTTAAAAGCATTGGTGGTAACTAAACAATGCTTTTCAAACTAGTTTAATTTTAAAGCAATGCTTTTTAAACTTGTTTAGTTTTAAAAGCATTGGGAACTTAAAAATTACACTCGAAAAAAAATTTACACTCAAAAAAAATTTTACACTCAAAAAAATTTTACACTCAAAAAAAATTTTACACAAAAAATAATTAATTTTTTTTTACAAAAATGACAATATTTTGTGAACATACGTACGTGGATTCACTCAGAAATATTTTTACAGTAAAAAAAACATTACACTCGAAAAAAAATTTACACTCAAAAAAAATTTGTAATTTTTCTTTTTTTAAATTACAAAAAAAGAGTTTTTTTCTCAAAATAAAATATTTCTAATCAAAATTGTTAATTTTTTTACGTTAAAAAATGTACTATCCTTTAAAAAAATGCATTGTGGAGGGTATTCATAGATTCGGCAAAGTCGAATTTAACTTTTCTACTTGTTTTAATGTATCGTGTCCTCTACAGACAGACAGCCTGACGGGAGGACATCGCTAGAATGTCTTAGCATCGATCACTGATCAATAATATATAAACTTTTCATGCGTTACAAACGGCATGACAAAGTTAGTATACCCCCATACTGTGGTTGGTGTGTATAAAAAAAAAATTCTAAGGTGGGAGTGCTGATCTTACAATGAGTTCAGAAAAAACGGTCACCTATAAGTATGTCTGTTAAAATGACGATCATGCCCAAAATATTAACCAGCTATAACTGAAACTTAACATTTTACTTTTGTTGTTGCATTTAATCGACATCAATTTAGCGGATTAAACAAGTAATTTTTTTTATTTGGCCACCGTTCTACAAATTTTTTTTTTATTTTTTTTTTAATCCTTTATAATGTAGTTCTTTTTTTCAATAATTTCCTGCATAATGTTTTCTTTACAAATGTAGGTTAGGTTAGGTTGTAAGTGGCTGCTGACGTTTTACGTCAACACACGTAGACTCTGAGGTCCATTGTGATACCAACTGCAAATGTAATTAATGTTTAATGTACATTCATACATAATTACTGAAAATGTAATTTAATTTTCATGTTATTTTTCTTTTCATAAACTTATACAAATGCAAATATTATGTATGTTTGCAACACTGAATACAAAAAAGAAGCCTTTTTCTGTTAAAAAAATAAAAAATTAAAAACAAGAAACGGAAATGAAAAGATTTGTTCATCTAAAGGTCTACAGGGAATTGAAAAAAGAAGTGAGTGACGAAAAAACGACTTCATATGACATTTACATAAGAACATTTTTAAATTGAAAATAACCCAGTGAAAATATGAAGGGTGAATAAAGTGAATTTAATACAAATGGAAAATAAGATAGTAGTTTAAATAATGAATAACTCGAAAAAAAATTTTCTCTAATAGAAAAATGTACACTAAATTTTTTTTCATAAAAAATAAAAAAAAAAGTTTTTAATTAAAATTTGCATTTTTCGCTAAGAAAATTTAAATCAGTAAATATGTGTTTTGGGAATTATATAGGGTATTGCAGGATTAGGTGAGGTCGTCATACTCGCCGTAAAGAGGCAAACAAAATCGCGCATTCAGCAATAGAGTGGAATCCTCAAGGAACCAGATCTAAGAGGCAGGCCAAAAACACCATGGCGAAGGACGATATTGAAAGAGACATCCAAGTCGTTTAACGGGATAAGATATGAGGCAAGACGTAGAGATATTTGGAAAACTTATGTATGGGGCATTCCATGTGAAATCGGACACTTTGAAAAACTTTTTTTTTAGATTTTCCCAATTTGTTTACAGTTTTTAGCACCCTTCGAAAAATCCTTCGTGGTAAATTTTCCAATTTTTTTGATGACCCGTTCAAAAGATATCGAATTTTTAAAAATTGGTAGTTTGTTCCTTAGGTTAGGTTGTAAGTGGCTGCTGACGTTTGCTGAGTTTGTTCCTTTACTCAAACTTCTTTTAATCATAACTTCTTCAATATTGGTCCAAATTTCAAAAAATTTTTTTCAAAATTTTTGTTTTTTTACGTACTTTTTAAACAAAGATCCCAAAAAATTCTTAAAAGCGCTCTAGTATGCGATTTTTAAGTTTTAAAGTTTTAAATCTCATTTTTGAAAATGTTTGTACTCTTCGATTTTTTTTTGAAATTTTTTTGTGTAAAACTTCTATCAATTCTACAAATTTTTTGCCCAGGAGCATCGTGGGATAACGATTATTACTATTTTTTAAAATTTTTTTAAAATTTTTACCTATGCCCTATCTCAACGCCCTAAGTAGGCTCCCATACAAAATTACATTTTTATAAAATTTGCTCCAACTGTTATTTGTATGGGAGCCTTCTTAGGGAGTGGAGATAGGGCGTAGGTATGTTGTGAAAAAATGTTGTAGGGTAAAAATAAATGGGGGTCTGTCTCACTAATGACCCCTCTCGGACGCACCATTGGGCCGGTAGAAGCTGATGAAATAAAACAAATTTACAAAAAATAACAAAAATTGTATGGGGACCCCCTTAACAGTTAAAGATAGAGGGTAGGGGTGTTCAGAAAAAATGTTTAGACTAAAAAAATATTGTGGGTCGGTCATACATTTTGTTGCTCTAAGGGCACTATTAGGGCAGTTAGCGCGGTAGGAACAAATTTTAAAAAATGTCGTTTTGTGTGGGAGCCCCTTAGAAATTGGAGATAGAATATAAGTTTGTTCCAAAGAAATGTTAAGACGTAAAAATTAATGGGGGTCGGTCTTATAAAGGACCCCTCTATGACGCACCATTAGAGCAGTAGAAATGATTTTAAGATTGGAAAATTACAATAAAATTTTTTCAAAAAATTTTAAAAAATAGTAATAATCGTTATCCCACGATGCTCCTGGGCAAAAAATTTGTAGAATTGATAGAAGTTTTACACAAAAAAATTTCAAAAAAAATCGAAGAGTACAAACATTTTCAAAAATGAGATTTAAAACTTTAAAACTTAAAAATCGCATACTAGAGCGCTTTTAAGAATTTTTTGGGATTAAAAGTACGTAAAAAAACAAAAATTTTGAAAAAAAAAATTTGAAATTTGGACCATTATAAAAGAAGTTATGATTAAAAGAAATTTGAGTAAAGGAACAAACTACCAATTTTTAAAAATTCGATATCTTTTGAACGGGTCATCAAAAAAATCTGAAAATTTACCACGAAGGAGTTTTCGAAGGGTACTAAAAACTGTACACAAATTGGGAAAATCTAAAAAAAAAAGTTTTTCAAAGTGTCCGATTTCACATGGAATGCCCTGTATATACCTTAAGTTCTTAATATATTCTAAAATATGTAGATTAAGAACATGTCATAACAATAGTATTAATATTTCGAAGATTATCGAATTTCATCCTCAGGGACACTTGTAAAAATTACACAAACAAAATAAACTTTAAGATATAGTTGTTTTAACCTTGTCGAATGGTAGTGCAATGCACTACCATTTTTGTTTTTTATGAGGGCCTCGACTGATATTTCAATTCGTTTTGCATGGAATAGCAAAGTAATATAACATTTAAAAAAAAAACTTTGCTTTGGCAAGTACACCCAAATTTTCCGCAAGACATTATCATGATTTAATGTTTTGGGCAAGAGTACAAAATTCGCAGGCATTTTTTTAATTATAAAAAGCTTGCGGTACATTTTAATGAACCGATGAAGAATCACGAATATGTATTAAAGTTATGAGGACCATTAAAAGTCGAAGGATTTTATCAATAATTCTTAAATTTTTTGTTGGGTTATTGACAGTTGAAGTACATCCAAACAAGTGACTGGTGTTGTACTGAAACTGGTTAGTGGTGTCGGTCGGTGGCCTTTTGTATAGAACTCGCACTGGTTATGAAGTTAATTCTCTTAGGCAGTCATAAGTGTATATAAAATTCACTGCTACAAAGAAACAAAAAAATAAAAAACATCAACTGAAACACAATAAGAGAACAAAAAAAATATAAAAATTATGTTTTCCCATACTAACAAAAGACGAATCTAGTAAGACCGGGGCATACAGTATAAAAAAAATGTCTTTCAGAAAACATTTACTTAGTATTGTGACAAAAAGTAAACTGACTGACTGTTGAATAAATGAATTCATACTGAATGAATATACTTTATACATACATACGTACATGCCACATACAAATCCTTATTTTACTTACATATATGATTTTAAATACGGCAACAAGTAAAGTACCAAACTGCAAAAAAAAAATGCCCTCTAGGGTATAAACTATGTATTGAATGAAAAAGAAACAAAAAACATACTTATGAAAGAAAAACATAAAAGAACAAATATGTTTTCATTATTTCACTTAAAAAAAAAAAAGAGCAACCTTTTGCATCTTACAATTAGTTAAATGAAATACCCTACATTATAAGTGTGAAGATGGATGAATATGGTTTCGTAATTAGTCAGTTTAAAACTGTAGTATAAGGTATTAAGAATTATAAATCTATTAATATATCGCTCATTTACTTGTATAGTGTTATAACTCAAAATATTTGATTTTGCAGAAATCGAGGTTAAAGTTTACAATTGAAACTGGTATTCCATTGAAAAAGGCCGGTACATTGAAAATGTAATAATGACGTGTTCTATTCTCAAACGGTGAGTTTAAAATATATTAATACGAATTTTTGACACAATATAAAGCATAATATAACAAATACTTCTGCATTATTACCTCAAAACGTACAGTGGGGCGATTTGTAAACCTTATTTTTACATAATTCTTAAACACATTTTTAAAAAGTGGGCGTGGAAGTTGCCCAACTGGCCCACTTTTTGTGATATTATTTCCACAGTCATTGAAAGCATGTATACCCAATTTGAAGAAATTATAACCAAAATTACAATTTTTTTTTTAAAAGTGGGCGTGGCTCTTATCCGGTTACCCATATTTTTTATAATGTTATTTCTGAAGTCAAAACAAACATGTATAACGAATTTCAAGTCAATATAAATAAAATTGGATTTTTGTCGTCCCAGATTGGCCAAATGTTGCACTGTGCAGTGGGGCCAATTTTAATGCAATTAATAATTTCCCTTATATATGAGGAATTCCTATCCTGACCAACTGATTTTGACTGAAAAGCGGGATTGAATGGTTGAAAAAGCGGGATTTTGATCTAAAAAGCGGGATTTGCTTTTGTTTTACCCTCCACAAATTCACAAAACTCTATATATACTTTTAAGGGATTTTAATTTTTTTATGTAAAAAAATGCATAAAAACTTTGACTACATAGAAAATATTTATTTTCATTACGTCAGCAAACATATCGCTCATTTACTTGTATAGTGTCATAACTCAAAATATGTCGTTTTTGGGTAAACCATACAGAATTATTTGTTATATCCTGCTTTATATTGTGTCAAAAATTCATATTAATACCTTCTAAACTCACCGTTTGAAAAGAGAACACGCCATTGTAACATTTTCTATGTACAGGCCTTTTGCAATGTAAAACAAGTTTCAATTGTAAACTTTAAACAGGTTTTCTGTAAAATCAAACATTTTGCGTTATGACACTATACAAGTAAATGAGCGATATGTAGCATCTATCCGAAGGAATTTTTTTTACCAACCTTAGGATAAAATGTTTTAGAATCAAAGAAATTGCACATGAAAAACTAAAATCGCATTAGAGTCGTGGGCATTTTCTAACCGAATCTGATAACTTTTCTTATTATTTTCTAAGAAAAAAATAAATCTCATATATTTTTTATAAAAAAATGTCTCAGAACTCCAAACTTTATCTTTAAAAAATGTTTTGATATTTATTTGACTCAGAATGTTTCAGAAACTGAGAGTTTTTTTATGAGAAACATGTTTCAGAAACTTGGAATTTTTTTTTGGAAAAAGAGAATTTTTCTGTTTAAATAATATTTTAGAATCTGAGAATTTTTCTGTAGGAAAAATGTTTTAGAATTTTTTTATAGAAAACTATATCAGAATTTTTTTTCTATGAAAACTTTTCCAAAATCTGAAATTTTTCTAAAAATTCTTCTATATTAAAAATTATAGAAATTATCTTAGAAAACATTAGAACCATAAAATATTCTTATTGTCAAATATTTTCTATCGAAAAATGTCCCATGAATAAATGGATTAAATCTGATTCAATCTGTTTGGATCTAATTAATATAATTGTATCTGATCATATCTTTTTGATCCGAAAATTTTTCCCAATTTCGGGATCTGATCAGATTTAACCAGATAAGGAAATCGGAGACAAAACTTGTATTTAATATATCTAATCAGATACAATTGATATCATTAGATTTTTACAGATCAAACCAGATCTTATCAATTTTTTTATCGGGGATATAAAATTTAACATTTAATTTTTAAAAAAAATAATACTACTATAATTTTTTTTAAGGAACAATTTAGAAACCTATCATTTTTTAGAATCTGAGATTTTTCTTTTATGAAAAATGTTGCAATCCTTAGATTTTTGTGTACAAAAAAGTTATCAGATTCCGAGAATTACCTTAAAATTTGAGAATTATTTCAGAATTTTTCTATGGGTAAAGTGCATCAGAATTTGGAAATTTTAATATAGAAAGAATGTCTTCGAAAATCAGAAAATTTCCTAGAACGAGAACTTTTCTATAATAAAATGTTGAATCTGAGAATTTTTCTACGATCTGAGAATTAAGAAACTTTTTTTATGAAAAGATTTTAGAATCTGAACATTTCTCAGAAAAAAGTTATTTTTCTATACCCGAGTAAAAATTTTTATATGATGCAATACATAATGATATATAAAACAATATATATTTATACGCAATTTAATCCGAATAATGGTGGATGTTTTTGCATTAAAAAAGATCAACTTGTATAAAATATGATTCGATTTCATCCGAGTTTTGACCAGACATTGTCATATTTCATTGGATCCAATTAGATCTAATTGCATAAAAACATCAAAAATCTTGGTGTGTTTTGGTTTGGGTGAGTTACACCACAGGTCAACGATACATTCACCAAACATATAATTTTCTAAAACAAAAAAAATGTTTGGGTACGCTTCGAACCAGATAGGTGATATACATAACCCCAACAAGGAAATGTTTAGGAACATTTTAAAAGTTTCTTATACTTTGCTTAAAAAACTTAGAACATTTTTGGTTAATTGAAAACATTTAATTGGGAAAATTTATATATGAACAGAATAAGCTATATATAATTTTATATTAAATTATATAGAAAAAAATTTTATATTGGCCCTAATATTATTTCATATATTTATATCAACCGTATACCTTTTAATCCGAATCATGATTAAATTATATATTACAACATATGACTGCATTTAAAAAAATTAGAAATACCTCAGGGGATGTATAATCATATATGATTTATTATGTTTGTATCAAGTTATATATTGTTATATATCGTCACCTAAAATGCAAAAGGCCCTAACTAACATTTTATTAATTTTACTGGAGAAACAAAAAACAGTATATAGTAAAAATTTTAATTTGTTAATAACTTTGTTGGTTTTGATCGAATTGTCCTAAAATTTTGTGAGGACATTCGTTTTGTGAATATGTATCAAATTTAATCACAAAATTATTAAAAAAAAAATATTTTTAGTTGCGTTCATTGGCGATTTCGCAATTCACATGTTTTTAATTTTTGGCTATAAAATCGCTAATTTTTATTATGAGACCCTAAGTTTTTGTAAGGACGTGTAGGTTAATAAAATACACCAGAATCAATCAAAATACCGATTTTGAATTTTTTGTTAGTTAGGGCGTTTTGCATTTTAGGTGACGATATGTTTATTTTTACTCGGGTATGAATAATATTTTAGAATCTAAGAGTTTTTCTGTAGTTAAAATGCCCTATTATCCGAGACATTTTGTAACGGAAACATTAAAGTTAATACTTTTTTATTGGACATTTTTTTTTTTCGGAATATTAGAACTGCCAAAATTAAAAAATTTTATATAAGGGGCATTCCATGTGAAATCGGACACTTTGAAAAATTTTTTTTTAGATTTTCCCAATTTGCTTACAGTTTTTAGTACCTTTCGAAAACTCCTTCGTGGTAAATTTTCAGATTTTTTTGATGACCCGTTCAAAAGATATCGAATTTTTAAAAATTGGTAGTTTGTTCCTTTACTCAAACTTCTTTTAATCATAACTTCTTCAATAATGGTCCAAATTTCAAATTTTTTTTTTTCAAAATTTTTGTTTTTTTAAGTACTTTCTAAAAAAAAATCCTAAAAAATTCTTAAAAGCGCTCTAGTATGCGATTTTTAAGTTTTAAAATTTAAATCTCATTTTTGAAAATGTTTGTACTCTTCGATTTTTTTAAAATTTTTTTGTGTTAAACTTCTATCAATTCTACAAATTTTTTGCCCAGGAAGATCGTGGGATAACGATTATTACTATTTTTTAAAATTTTTTGAAAAAATTGTATTGTAATTTTTCAGTCTTAAAATCATTTCTACTGCTCCAATGGTGCGTCATAGAGGGAACCTTTATAAGACCGACCCCCATTAATTTTTACGTCTTAACATTTCTTTGGAACAAACTAATACCCTATCTCCAATTTCTAAGGGGGCTCCCACACAAAACGACATTTTTTTAAATTTGTTCCAACCGCTCTAACTGCTCTAATAGTGCCCTTAGAGCAACAAAATGTATGACCGACCCACAATATTTTTTTAGTCCAAACATTTTCTCTGAACACACTTACCCTCTATCTTTAACTGTTAAGGCGGTCCCCATACAATTTTTTTATTTTTTGTAAATTTGTTTTATTTAATCAGCTTCTACCGGTCCAATGGTGCGTCCGAGAGGGGTCATTGGTGAGGCCGACCCCCATTTATTTTTACCCTACAACATTTTTTCAAAATATACCTACGGCCTATCTCCACTCCCTAAGTAGGCTCCCATACAAATAACAGTTGGAGCAAATTTTATAAAAATGTAATTTTGTATGGGAGCCTACTTAGGGAGTGGAGATAGGGCGTAGGTATGTTTTGAAAAAATGTTGTAGGGTAAAAATAAATGGGGGTCGGTCTCTTTAATGACCCCTCTCGGACGCACCATTGGACCGGTAGAAGCTGATTAAATAAAACAAATTTACAAAAAATAAAAAAAATTGTTTGGGGACCGCCTTAAAACTTAGAGATAGAGGGTAGGTGTGTTCAGAAAAAATGTTTGGAATAAAAAATATTGTGGGTCGGTCATACATTTTGTTGCTCTAAGGGCACTATTAGGGCAGTTAGAGCGGTTGGAACAAATTTAAAAAAATGTCGTTTTGTGTGGGAGCCCCCTTAGAAATTGGAGATAGGGTATTAGTTTGTTCCAAAGAAATGTTAATACATAAAAATTAATGGGGGTCGGTCTTATGAAGGACCCCTCTATGACGCACCATTGGAGCAGTAGAAATGATTTTAAGATTGAAAAATTACAATACAATTTTTTCAAAAAATTTTAAAAAATAGTAATAGTCGTTATCCCACAATCTTCCTGGGCAAAAACTTTGTAGAATTGATAGAAGTTTTACACAAAAAAATTAAAAAAAAAATCGAAGAGTACAAACATTTTCAAAAATGAGATTTAAATTTAAAAACCTAAAAATCGCATACTAGAGCGCTTTTAAGAATTTTTTGGGATTTTTTTTTAGAAAGAACGTAAAAAAACAAAAATTTTGAAAAAAAAAAATTGAAATTTGGACCATTATTGAAGAAGTTATGATTAAAAGAAGTTTGAGTAAAGGGACAAACTATCAATTTTTAAAAATTCGATATCGTTTGAACAGGTCATCAAAAAAATCTGAAAACTTACCACGAAGGAGTTTTTGAAGGGTACTACAAACAATAAACAAATTGGGAAAATCTAAAAAAAAAGTTTTTCAAAGTGTCCGATTTCACATGGAATGCCCCATAAATATTTAATTTTTTATGTAAATCAGTCCTGTAGGGTTCTAAAAACATGCTCAGAAATATCTTACTCAAAATATTATTAAAAAAACTATTAATTGTACTTTAGATATTCCAAAAGCCTAAAAGCGTGATGTAGCGGGACTTTTGCTTAAAAAGCGGGATAAGAAATCAAGGCGGGATGAGACATCAAAAAGCGGGGTAATCTCGCCAAAAGCGGGATGGTTGGTCAGGTTAGGCATTCCACACCAAATGTCCAGCGAAAAAAAAACCGTGTACCGTAAACTTCTGAATAGGTTGTATGGATAGCCCTGTATGGAACTTAAAAAATTGCGTTTTTGGTTTTTCAATTTTTCAAAAACTGGGCTTAAAAGGCGTGGTCAAATATTGGAAAAATTGTCAAATTTGAGGCGAGTTGCCTTGATTAAATATTTATCACATTAAAACGGAATGCACCACAATCTTAAAAATTTACATTTTTATACAGTTTTGTATGGGCTATCGACAAAATTTTTTTTTTTGGAAAATTTTCAGAACCCGTTTTGATATTTTCCATTTTTTATAAAAGTCAATTTATCAAAAATCCGGCCATTTTTTTTTTAATTTTTCCGTTAAGATGTTTGTTCATCCACACAAAAAAATTCAGACACACGTTTTTCGTTTTTTTCGAGAAAATCGCGTTTGAATTTTAAATTTCATAACAATTTAGTAATTTGCTTGTATTTTCATGCTTTAACGTTGCAAATGAGAATTATTAATTTCATAAATATTACTCATACGCTCTAATGAAAAAGAAAATACAAGCAAATTACTAAATTGCTATGAAATTTAAAATTCAAATGCGATTTTCTCGAAAAAAACGAAAAACGCGTTTCTGAATTTTTTTGTGTGGATGGACACATATTTAAGCTTTAAAAAAAATTAAAAAAAAAAAGTGGTTGGATTTTTGATAAATTGACTTTTTTAAAAAATGGAAGTTTTCACAAAATTTGCAAAAAAAAAAAAAAAAAATTATCGATAGCCCATATAAAATTATATTAGAGTGTGAATTTTCGAGATTGTGGTGCATTCCGTTTTAATGTGATAAATATTTAATAAAGGC
Source organism: Pegoplata infirma (assembly GCA_963921195.1). Lineage (NCBI taxonomy): Eukaryota > Metazoa > Arthropoda > Insecta > Diptera > Anthomyiidae > Pegoplata > Pegoplata infirma. Next base: position 72,804,355 of record OY992540.1, on the reverse strand, counting down.
AACTTGCCACAAATATGTCGATTTTTCCAATATTTGACCACGCCTCCGAAGCCCAGTTTTTGAAAAATTGAAAAACCAAAAGCGCAATTTTCTAAGTTCCCTATAGGGCTATCCATGCAACCAATTCAGAAGTTTACAGTACACGTGTTTTTTTTTCGCTGGACATTTGGTGTGGAATGCCTCACATATTTGGTTTGTTTATTTGACTTCAAACTTAAAAAAAATTTTACACATTTCCAGAAAACCCATATATTATTATTCGATTTATGGGCATAAATTCTTCGATTAATCCTTTAATCGAAATTATCAATTTTAAATTAATCGAACAATTATTCGACTAAAATTGTTCGATTAATCGAACAAGAATTAATCGACTGAACGCCCTAATAACAACGCAGTTAGGGAATGGTGACAAGGGGCAGGTATGTTTTAAAAAAAAGTTACCGTAACCAGTGTTGATAAATTTAATAAAATTGGTTAAGACGATTTTGCGAAAAGGGCAAATATCCAAACCAAAAGTCAATTTATGTTATTATTAGTGACGAAGAGTATCATTTTAAGCCTGCATATTTCAAGTAAAACTCCTCACTTTGCGTATTATATTGTTACAAATTTGTGTTCCTATTCAAAATCTTTAAAAAAAAACTGAATACAAAATGAAATCATGTTTTGTCAAGAAGAACACTAAAATTAAAAAAATAAAATCCTACAAAAAAAAAAAAAAAATAATATTCTAAAAAGCTGTACTTTTCAATAGAGAATGTAAACGGAAACGGAAATAACATAGTACGAGTACGAGTAAAAACTTTACAAAACATAAAAATACAAAATAAAACTAAACAATTTCCCATCTCATATAATTCTAGGGATTATACATATAAAAAAACTATACTTATTACTAATGCTTTGTATACAAACTAATACTAATACTCTATATGAGTATAGTGTATGCATAGTGATGATGATGATGACGATGATTTTGATGATACTGTTGCTGACGATGTTGTTGATGTTTATGATGATGAGCCCTAACAACCATGAAATATTTCTGACAAATTATGCCAACAACCCACAAAACTAAATGTAACATATTCCATCAAACGCACATACTACTAATACGTAGGTATGTTTTGTATATAAATTAGAGTGGCTTCTTAAAAAAAAGTAATCGATATACTGTGATGATCAGAGAAACCCAAAATATGCTGTAAAAAACTGTTTTATGCGCTTAAAATATGCAGCATAAGAGCACAGTCACAATTGGCACCACCGACGACGAACCACTGCGAAAGAGAGAGCGACACATTAAAATTAAGCGACAGACGACCGGACACATTTTATAAAGAAAACAACGCTCATATCAGTCACACATCAATTTTTTTTTTTTCTTTTGTCATCCTATAAAAGCAGGTATACAATGTTTCTTGTGTGCAACACACACACAATTTATTAACTCCAATTGGAAAAATTAGCATATTTTGTTGAACATATGGCAACGCTACTTGATACAAATTTGAGAAAAATGAGAGGGTGGTGAGAGAGCACTACAAAAATAGAATAGAATCTATTCTGGCGGCAGTGTGGTCGACCACAAAGCGATTTTTTGCTTTTCATACAAAATGTATGAAAACATTTTGTGGTTACCGAATGTGGTGCCAATTGTGACTCGGCTCTTAAACCGAAAATGTGCTCTTAAATATGAAAAGTATGCTCTAAAATGTTCAGTTCTTATTTAAAAATTTTACACAAAAATGATAAATATACAAATATTTTATTAAAGAAATTTATAATACAACCCCACTATTTTGAAAATTTTTCACGGATCAGCCCTTTTTAAGCAATTTATAAACTAAAATCTATTTTAAAATTAAAAAAAAAATATATAAGAAAAAAAAATATCTCACTAAAAAAGTGAAATAATTTTTTCGTAGTTTTTCAGCGAAATATTTTTTCCGTTTTTGCCAACACATAAAACATTTAATGCTTTTCCATTTAAACATGCAGTTTTTCGTAAAAAATGCTCACAAAACACCAAAATATTCCCTAAAATATGCTTTTATGCTAAAATATGATCTTAAGACCAAAATATGCAAAAATATGCTGCAAAAAATCAATGCCAAATTTCTGAAATTGATCTGAAACGGATAAAATCCTTACACATGAATCAATACATTGCATAGAAAAAACATTGTATTGCATATTTTTGGTTTCCCTGGTGATGATTCCAATGATATGATAATTCCCTAAATATATCCGTAAAAAATGCAAAATTGTCTAATTTTTTAAAATCGATAAAAAAAAAATATTTTCTACATTTCTTACTAGCATTGTTTCACTGCTAAAGTTTGAGATATTAAAGATTTTAAATTTATTTTGCAAACCGTAAAATAAATTATGTCAAACTATCTTTTTTAGTCCACTCTATTCCAAAAGGAAGTTCAAGTTTCTAGCGTTAAATTCAAATACATATTAGCCCACTCAAAACTAAACAACATGTAAAAGCTGAACGGAAATATAAAATACTTCTAGCGGTATAGTTATGTAGTTGAGTAGTTTTCGTGGAAATTATTAACAAAATGTAAGTTTATATAAAATACATGCTTATATTATAACAACAAATATTGTTAGGTATGAAGTTATTTTTGACGATAAAAAAATATGCAAATCAGTAAGCCATCATTCTAATTGTAAGTTAAACTAACTTGAAACATTTAATAAAATAGTTAGCAAAAACATAAAACTAAAAGTACACCCAAAAAAAAACGTGGGTATTCAATACTAAAAATTTAACTAATTTTAGTCCAAAAGGACCTAGTGCAGAATTTGGTAACCAATACTAAAATTTTTAACTAATATTAGTCAAATCCAGTAAAAATTACTAATGTTAGTACTTTGAAGATACTAAAATTAGTAACGAATTAGTAGATTTTGGTACAATATCACTTACTAAACCTTTTACTGTAGAATTATTTTGAGTGTAAGAGAAATTATAATCCATAAAGTTAACAACAATATTTTCTTGAGGGCATTTAATCTCCTAACAGATAGCGTTGAAAACCTAGAAACATTTTGTGGAACAGATTCAAATAACAAAATATATTATTTTTAAATTCTACGGTAATCAAAATAATATTTTCTATGTAAAAAAAAACGGCTGCTTTCTGGATTTTTCAAACCAAATTCATTGATTCTGGGATGTTAAGTAGCATGTGTTGCAGGGTACTATGATGCGTTCTGGAACCGATTATTTGGAACGGAAAATTTTTGTTTTCTGATACGCCTTTAAAAAACGGTTAAAACAAAACTTGTCTAAATTTTGTCCAAGTGTGTCTAACAATAAGTTTTTTTATATGTGGTTTGAATTGAGAAAGGTGTGAAAGAAAAAAATTATTTTTCTAAAAATTTAAGACATCCTGGTTCGTTTTTTACTAGTTTCATATAATCCAGTTATTATAATCATCAGAAAAACTTTTAATGTCAAATTTATTCAGTTAATAGTCAGTTTTTATTTTTTTTTTTTATTTTCTTGAGTTTTCTAATTTTATTTTGTTAATTTGTTCTAAATTTTTGAACATTCTTTAAATTTTCAAAAAATTTTCCGACTTCTATATATTTTTTTTTTTTTATTTTCCTGAGTTTGCCTAAAACTTCTGAAGTATTTTAATTTAAAACTTTTATCAAAATTCTAGAATAAAATTACTAATGCTCTTTTATAGTTGCAAAAATGTTTGCATAGGCGTATTATTAATATTAAATTCATAGAGTGATAAATATCATTCATACGTCTAGTAACCTCTATCTGTTGGATTTTATATATTAAATACACCCCAGTAACTATGTGGCCGTTTTTCGGTTGAAATCTGGTCTAATGTTATACAAACATATAAAATTTTATTCGATAATATCTACAATAGATGTGTCCTTAAAGACGAAAATCATCATTTTATACCTGGCAGGGTACTAAATTGTTCTTTAGTATCTAAAAATGAGTGAGCCAAAACTTGGGCACATTCGGCGAAAAATAACTCGTGCCGAAAATGGATTGAAGTTTTGCGACATTCTTATATGAAAGAAAAACCCTTTTTTCTAGTGTTTGGAAAAATATTGGTATTTTTTATTTTTTGTTAAATTTTTTGTGAAATAATATGAAAATGGTATTAAAAACCTTCCAAAAAAATCTAATAAAGTTAAAATCGGAAAAAATAAGCATATTACGCACACATGCCATGCCCTAGGGCCTAGACCATATTTGCTAAACTATTGTAGAAAAATGCGTTTTTCTACAATAATTTAGCAAATATGGGAATATTTTTTCTCTACTGTATGGAATAAAGTGTAAAACGGAAATTCTGTAACTTTTGAGAGTTCGGATATATGAGGCATTCCACACCAAACGTCCCGCTACAGAAAAAGATGTGCCCCGTAAATTTCTGAATAGGTTTTTTGGATAGCCCTATATGAAACTAAGAAAATTTCGTTCTTGGTTTTTCAAATTTTCAAAAACTGGGCTTAGGAGGAGTGGTCAAATATTAGAAAAATGGTCGAATTTGTGGCGAGTTGCCTTGATTAGATATTTATCACATTAAAACGGAATGCACCACAATCTCAAAAATTTACATTCTTATATAGTTTTGTATGGGCTATCGATTAAATTTTTTATTTTTTTTGATAATTTTCAGAACCCGTTCTGAAATTTTCAGTTTTTAAAAAAAGTCAATTAATCAAAAATCCGGCCACTTTTTTTTCTTTTTTCTTTTTTTTTTTAAAGTTTAGATGTTTGTCCATCCACTCAAATATTCATATGCTTGTACATTAGGGTGGCAGCTATTTTGCAAATCTTTATTACATTTGGTCTAAAAATGCTATGCTAAAAATTTCAGCCAAATCGGAAAACGTTAACACGAGGCGCTTCGAGGTCAAAGGTCAAAGGTCAAAAAATAGCTATATTTTGATGAAAATCATTAAATAAATGGTGTTGTTTTTTGAATATATTGTTAAAAAGTGGAACACGAGTTGTTTTTAGTATAAGAAGATAAATTAAAAATTTTTGGGTTTTCAAAAATTAACCTTTGTAAGTCTTTCGGGGTCAAAATGACCCAATTTTCACAAAATGACCCCTAAAACACGAAAATCAGCCCCAATTTTCTAAATTTATTGAAATAAACCAATGTAAACCCATATTTATATTCTATTCTATCATAAATACTCAGATATGAAATACTGTCTTTCTAGGATGTCATTCACCCGTTTCACGGTAAGGCCAAAAATATGGATTTTATTTGGCGTGGTTCTCAAAACTGATATTTTGTTTTTTTCAAAATTTTCTTAAGCAAAATTAAGAAAACTGCTAAAAAAACCACAGAATCTTATAAAATATATGTGAACATATAAAAAAAAAATTTTTTGGGGGATATCCCTCGGATAGTTTGGCGGGGGCATCGATTTAAACTCAGCGGATTTCGAGGAAAATGCCTTTTTTGCCCACAATTTATTCAATATGGAAAAAATTTGGTAAATATTTTAAATTTTGACAAAGTCAGGGCCATAAATTATTAAAAGCTATGTTAGACATTAACCCTAAACGTTTTAGGAAAATAGAATAATATTAACCCGGTTTTTATTCGGGTCAAAGGTCAAATTTAGGGATATTTGGATTTTTTTTGGAAAAAGGCATCTAAATATGAAATGTTTATTGCGATTTTTTATAAAACTTGGTATAATTATTGTACGAGCTCAGAAAAATAATTATTTAATTTTTTTTAAATTAACCCATAAATGAACATGGGGTCAAAATGGCCCAGCACATTAAAATTTCTTTATATAGATTTTTATATTTTCTTTCGATTTTTACAAAACTTGTTATGATTATGTGCGAGGTCAGAAAACTAATTATTTGACTTTTTTTACTTAACCCATAAATGAACATGGGGTCAAAATGGCCCAGCACGTTAAAAATTCTTAATATAGTTTTTTTTTATTTTTTTTTTCTATTTCTATTAAACTTGTTATTATTTTTATGCGACGCCTGAAAAAATAATTATTTGAAAATAGAAAATAGAAAAAAAAAAAATAGAAAAATAAAAAGAAAAAAACTATATTAAGAATTTTTAACGTGCTGGGCCATTTTGACCCCATGTTCATTTATGGGTTAATTAAAAAAAAATCAAATAATTAGTTTTCTGACCTCGCACATATTTATAACAAGTTTTATAAAAATCGAAAGAAAATATAAAAAATCTATATAAAGAAATTTTAATGTGCTGGGCCATTTTGACCCCATGTTCATTTATGGGTTAATTTTAAAAAAATTAAATAATTATTTTTATGAGCTCGTACAATAATTATACCAAGTTTTATAAAAAATTGCAATAAAAATTTCATATTTAGACGCCTTTTTCCAAAAAAATCCAAATATCCCTAAATTTGACCTTTGACCCGAATAAAAACCGGGTTAATATTATTCTACTTTCCTAAAACGTTTAGGGTTAATGTCTAACATAGTTTTTAATAATTTATGACCCTGACTTTGTCAAATTTTAAAATATTTACCAAATTTTTTCCATATTGAATAAATTGTGGGCAAAAAAGGCATTTTCCTCGAAATCCGCTGAGTTTAAATCGATGCCCCCGCCAAACTATCCGAGGGATATCCCCCAAAAAAAATTTTTTTATATGTTAACATATATTTTATAAGATTCTGTGGTTTTTTCAGCATTTTTCCTAATTTTGTTTAAGAAAATTTTGAAAAAACCAAAATATCAGTTTTGAGATCCACGCCAAATAAAATGAATATTTTTGGCCTTACCGTGAAACGGGTGAATAACATCCTAGAAAGGCAGTATTTCATATCTGAGTATTTATGATAGAATAGAATATAAATATGGGTTTACATTGGTTTATTTCAATAAATTTAGAAAATTGGGGCTGATTTTCGTGTTTTAGAGGTCATTTTGTGAAAATTGGGTCATTTTGACCCCGAAAGACTTACAAGGGTTAATTTTTGAAAACCCAAAAATTTTTAATTTATCTTCTTATACTAAAAACAACTCGTGTACCACTTTCTAACAATATATTCAAAAAACAACACCATTTATTTAATGTTTTTCATCAAAATATGGCTATTTTTTGACCTTTGACCTTTGACCTCGATGCGCCTCGTGTTAACGTTGTCCGATTTGGCTGAAATTTTTAGCATAGCATTTTTAGACCAAATGTAATAAAAATTAGGGGTGCACTCCTTCAAATTCGAAGTTTTGCAAAATAGCTGCCACCCTATTGTACATATTTCTTTGTTTTAACGTTGCGAATGAGTAATACTAATTGCATAAATATTTCTCATACGCTCTGTTAAAACTAGAAAATACAAGCAAATTACTAAATTGTTATGAAATTTACAATTCAAATGCGATTTTCTCGAAAAAAAAAAACGAAAAACGTGTTTCTGATTTGGATGGATTTTTAATAAATTGACTTTTTTAAAAATGGAAAATTTCAGAACGGGTTCTGAAAATTTTCCTAAAAAGAAAAATTTTAATCGATAGCCCATACAAAACTATATAAGAATGTAAATGTTTGAGATTGTGGTGCATTCCGTTTTAATGTGATAAATATTTAATCAAGGCAACATATTTGATCATTTTCCCAATATTTGACCACGCCCTAAGCCCAGTTATTGAAAAATTTAAAAACCAAAAACGCAATTTTCTAAGTGCCATATAGCGCTAGCCATACAACCTTTTCTTAAGTTTGTGGTACACATTTTTTTTCGCTGGACCTTTTTTGTGGAATGCCTCATATACAGATATTTTGTATTATAGAAATGTATAATGTCCCAAATTTGTCATTTCACCTCGACGAAAAGGGGTTAAAGATACCCGATTTATCAAAAATTTACAGAATATATATTTTACACTTCAAATCGAACTATACAATTTTTTTTTTTCCATATTGTCTTTACAGAAAAATAAAAATTTGAGAAAAACGACTTTAAGTCGGCCTAAGTGGCAATAATAGTATCTTTGGAAAGTGGCAACACCTAACATTTGTGTCTACAAAATATAGACCATATTCTGGCAAGGTTGCAAAATAAGTACTTAGATCAGAGTTGATGAAGGAGAGGAGGACGAATGATGATAATTAAAAAATTGAATTTATTCACCATAATGCAATTTCACCTTCTTCTGTACGAAAAAACAACAGCAACAACCACACAAGAATTGAAAAACCATGATTTAGTTGATACTTGCTTAACAGCCAACTTAGCGTATCGGTCTAGAGTGATCGTACCTAAGAGGCAGTTAAAAACATTACAGATCATGGGTTCAATCCTTGGCGGCTGCGATCTGTTAATAATTTTCACATATAGAATATAATTGACTATTAACTGAATAAAATTGACCTTAAAAGTTTTTCTGATGATTATAATAACTGGATTATATGAAACTAGTAAAAATCGAACCAGGATGCCTTAAATTTTTAGAAAAATAATTTTTTCTTTCACACCTTTCTCAATTCAAACCATATATAACATGATTAAAAAATTATAATACATAATTATAATTAGAGCCTGAGCTCAACTGTCTTTACAGAAAAATAAAAAAAAGATTACTAAATATTTTGGAAATTTTCAAATTTTGGCTTTAAAAACCATTTAATAGCCTGGGTCATGTGTGCGTAAAATGCTTATTTTTTATCCGATTTGAGTTTCTTTAAGATTTTTGGAAAGGTTATTTATTACTATTTTCATATTATTTAACAAAAAATAACATATACCAATATTTTTCAAAAAACTAGAAAAAAATAGGGTTTTGCATTATTTAAGAGTATCCCAAAACTTCAATCCATTTTCGGCACGAGCTATTTTTATCCGATTGTCCCCAAATTATGGCTAAATGATTTTTAGATACTGAACTACATTTTTGACCCTACTAGGTATTAAGAAGTTATTTTGTAAAATTACCATAGTCGTTAGGACACCTTTAATATTCATATATGTGGTCATTTGTGAATTGTAAATGATTATTTTTTGAAAATTTTTCACTGGGTAGTTTCCAAAATGTTTGCATATGCGTATGATTGATATTAAATTCATATGTTGATAAATATCACTCATACGTCTAGTTGCATCACTTTGTTGAACAATAGGGGCCATAGACGATACTGCATGCTGTGCAATTGGCTGGATGAAAACGTGATTTTGATCGTGTATGGGCTGGTTGGACGACCATTACAAAAACAAAATACACATGTCTATCCAGCAAGCTGTACAACGAGACTGCAAGTGTATGGGCACCTAATGTATTTTAAATAATTACATTTTTTTAGTTACAACTACAGTTTGCATCGACATATCGTTTTTTACTGTTTATTTAATCAAAACTCGAGTACTTAATACTATAAATAAAGAAATAGTAACACAGAAAAAAAACGAATTGTTATATTGACCCCCATATTTGTGAATACAATTATTATTTTCACTAAAAATGCTCCTACACGGAAATTTGTAATATCAGCAAACGTTTGTAAATTTTGATTGTTGAAAAAAGAATTTTGTTTTTTTCAACAAAGAAATTCAATAAACAAAATTTATTGATTTGATAAAAGTAAAAAATCTTAATTTTTTTTTTTTTTCATTAAAGAAATTCAGCAAACACAATTTGTTGATCTGACAAATGACATTTTTTTTCAACAAAGAAATTTAACAAATACAAACACTATTTATTGACATGTTAAAAGCGTTAAAAAAAAATACTTGAGTTTGTTGAAAACAAAATCGAAGTCTTGTTTAATGGGCGGCCGTTTTTACTAAAAGTTTGGTTGGTATCATGTTTGGTTGATTTACAATTGATATTCTTTGATTTTAACTTGACGATGTTATTTTCTGTGTACACTAAGAAAATTATATCATTAACTGTTTGTAGGTTATTTTAAAAAGTAATCAGTAAAGTCATTTTAAAAGAAAAATCACTTTTTTTATAAAGGATTCAATTTTTTTACTGTTTCTGTAGTTTAAAAAAAATAATTTACGGTATTAAAAACGAATTTTCTGTTACATTTAATTTCGGCAGTAAAATATTTATTCTATAGTTTTACTGTTTTTCAATACAAAATAACTGAATATTCACTAGTTTTTTAATGTTTTGGTTAGTCATTAAATTAACATTTAAAATTAACTGTAATGTGTTTTTATTTTAAATGAAAAAACAGTGGAATGGTTTTTAAATAAAAATTCAATTGTTTTAAGTGAATATTCACTGGAATTTACCTACATAATTCTTTGAGTGTAATTATAACTTAATATTATACCATAGTCCCATAAACGGGCTCTCAAGTATCGACATATCGGTTGAGCACCTCATATTTTAGGATTCCCAATGCAAATTGGTTTATTTGCGATTTACTTGGAAATAATTCGGCCATTCCATAAATACTGGACCGATTGCAGTAAATTTTATACCGGGTATAGCAGAACTAATGTCGAGCTTAAGTTTGGACACTGGAAGTCACATGTCCAATAAGGTCACCACCTTTTTATGAAAATTGTATTTTTACATGTGCTAGTAAATGCATAAAAAATATGTTTACAGGTAATAGTTATCTCTTATATATTTCGATATATAGCAATTTTTCCGATCCTGTTCCAGTTTTAAGTAAAAGCGTTTTCAAAAATCAAGTTTTTTTTGGAAATTGTTAACAAACAAATTGGGATTTGGCGGCTGTTTTCTTAACAAATCTCTACCATTCAAGTATGCATAGGTTTTTAAATTTTTAACTTGATAATGAAACACACCACATCCGTTATTTGTTATACTTCCATTACTTTCTTCCACAATAAAAAACACTTGTTTGAAAATTAAAAATACAAAAAATCCTTTCCACATATAAGTATTTAGTCTGAGTCCTTTATAAATGTTTGTAAGTAGATTGTAAACATTAATTTTCTACAATCTTTATTAAACTCACAATATACCACAACAAAAAACATAAAGGAGCAAACAAAAAAAAAAACAACAAAAAATAAAACATCTCCATACATAAAAGTGTATACGTTTTGATCGTAAATAATTTAAAATTGCATATAATTTTCAATAGAAAAAATAGAAAATTGTTACATACATTAACACGCACACACATTTACAAAATAATATAAAGTAAGTGTCCCTGTGTGTGTATGTGTGTTTGTGTGTTTGTATGTGGGCTGTTAGAACAAAATAGCTGTCATGTCTTCTATTGTGTTAATTCTTTGCTCATTTTATTTCATTAAATGTAATCCTTTTGTGTACTTGTGTTTGTATATTACTGCCGTTGAGTGTGTGTGTTGTATGTGTATGTGTATAACAAACATAAGCGCTCAGTGTTTTTTTTTTTATTTCTTTGTTTTAACAATTTTTGTTTGCCTATTTCTTTTTTTTGCACAAGTGATCCTCGATTACCAAGATAATTGTAATAAGTGATTTCATTTCCTGTTTTTGTAAATTAAGGAATTGGTTGTCTAAGTTATCTAAATTGTTTAGTAAATATATTTTTAATATAAATTTTTAGATTTTTCAGCAAAATTAAAGCATTTTCTTTGCACGATTTGTAGTGATGTTATGTCGAAATCGAGGGAGAATTGTATTTTTGCTTTTGTTTAGTTTTCTTTTGTGTGTCTATGTATATGTGCTTGTGTTGTAACTGTTATACTTTATTACTCTTTATTGTTTTAGCAAATTATGCTCATATATGCGGCATTCTAATGAGGTTTAACGTTCCTTCCTTTTATTGTGAATGAATGAATGTATGTGTTTTTTTTTTTTTGTATGGCAATGGTTTAGTGTTATTTATATGTATGCATTTCTATGAGGATGAGGATGTTTATAATGAGATGGTGCTTGTCTTTAAATAAAAATTATAAGAGTGATTTTATAAAGCATAATTTTTTAAAGGGAAGAACTTTTTTCTATAGAAAAATTGGCTCAGAATCTGAGACTTTTTCTGTAGAAAAATTGTCCCAGAATCTGAGACTTTTTCTATAGAAAAAATGGGTCAGAATCTTAGATTTTTTTTATAGCAAAAATGTCTCTGAATCTGAGACTTTTCTATAGAAAAATTGTCGCAGAATCTGAGACTTTTTCTATAGGAAAAATGTCTCAGAATCTGAGACTTTTTCTATAGGAAAAATGTCTCAGAATCTGACACTTTTGCTATAGGAAAAATGTCTCACAATCTGATACTTTTTCTATTGTAAGAAAAATGTCTCAGATTCTGAGGATCTTTCTATAGGAGATATTTCAGAATGCGAAACCTTTTCTATTCGAAAAAATTTCTCAGTGTCTTAAACTGAGTCTCAGGATCCGACACTTTTTTTCTAAGAAAAAGGTTTACAGAAAAATCTCAGAATCTCAGATTTTTCTTTAGGAAAAATGTCTCAGAATATAGACTTTCTATAGGAAAAATATCTTAGAAATTAAGACTTTTTTTATAAGAAAAATGTCTCAGAATCTGAATTTTTTTTTTTAATTTTTCAGAATCTGAGACTTTTTATATAGGAAAAATGTCTCAGAATCTGATACTTTTTCTATAGAAAAAATGTCTCAGAATCTGAAACTTTTTCTATTGGAAAAATGTCTCAGTATCTGAGACTTTTTCTATAGGAAAAATGCCTCATAATCTGAGACTTTTTCTATAGGAAAAATGTCTCAGAATCTGAGACCTTTTCTATAGGAAAAATGTCTTAGAATCTAAGACTTTTTCTATAGGAAAAATTTCTCCAAATCTGAGACTTATTCAATAGGAAAAATGTCTCAGGATCTAAGACTTATTCTATAGGAAAACGTCTTAGAATCTGAGACTTTTTTTATAGAAAAAATGTCTCAGAATCTGAAACTTTTTCTATTGGAACACTGTCTCAGTATCTGAGACTTTTTCTATAGGAAAAATTCCTCAGAATCAGAAACTTTTTCGATAGGAAAAATGTCTCAGAATCTGAGACTTTTTCTATAGGAAAAATGTCTCAGAATCTGAGATTTTTCTTAGAAACTGATTGTAAGACTTTTTTTATAAGAAATATGTCTCAGAATCTGAAACATTTTTTAAGAAAAATGTCTCTGAATCTGATACTTTTTCTGAAGGAAAAATGTCTTAGAATCTTAGATTTTTTCTATAGTAAAATTATCTCAGAATCTTATACCTTTTCAATAAGAAAAATGTTTCAGAATCTGAGAATAAGGTCTCAGAATCTGAGACTTTTTTTTAGGAAAAATGTCTCAGAAGCTGAGACATTTCTATAGGAAAAATTTCTCAGAATCCGAAACTTTTCTATAGGAAACATGTCTCAGAATCTGCGACTTTTTCAATAGGAAAAATGTCTCAGAATCTGATTCTGTTTCTATAGAAAAAATGTCTCAAAATCTGAGACTTTTTCTATAGGGAAAATGCCTCAGAATCGGTTACTTTTTCTATAGAAAAAATGCCTCAGAATCGGATACTTTTTCTATAGAAAAAAGGTCTCAGAAACTGAGAATTTTTCTATAGAAAAAATGTCTCAGAATCTGAAAATATTTCTATAGAAAAAATGTCTCAGAATCTGAGAATTTTTCTATAGAAAAAATGTCTTAGAAACTGAGCATTTTTCTATAGAAAAAATGTCTCAGAATCTGAGAATTTTTCTATAGCAAAAATGTCTCAGAATCTGAGAATTTTTCTATAGCAAAAATGTCTCAGAATCTGGGAATTTTTCTATAGAAAAAATGTCTCATAATCTGAGAATTTCTCTATAGAAAAAATGTCTCAGAATCTGAGACTTTTTCTATAGAAAAATTGTTTCAGAATCTGAGACTTTTTCTATAGAAAAAATGTCTCAGAATCTGAGGCTTTTTCTATAGAAAAAATGTGTCAGAATCTGAGACTTTTTCTGTAGAAAAAATGTCTCAGAATCTGGGACTTTTTCTATAGAAAAATATCAAGAATCTGAGACTTTTTCTATACCAAAAATGTCTCAGAATCTGAAAATTTTTCTATAGAAGAAAATGAAATCAAAAAATGTCTCAGAATCTGAGACTTTTTCTACAGAAAAAATGTCTTAGAATCTGAGGATTTTTCGATAGAAAAAATATCTCAGAATATGGGACTTTTTCTATAGAAAAAATATCACAGAATCTGAGACTTTTTCTATACCAAAAATGTCTCAGAATTTGAGAATTTTTCTATACCAAAAATGTCTCAGAGTTTGAGAATTTTTCTATAGAAAAAATGTCTCAGAATCTGAGAATTTTTCTATAGAAAAAATGTCTCAGAATCTGAGAATTTTTCTATAGAAAAAATGTCTCAGAATCTGAGAATTTTTCTATAGAAAAAATGTCTCAGAATCTGAGAATTTTTCTATAGAAAAAAATGTCTCAGAATCTGATAATTTTTCTATAGAAAAAATATCTCAGAATCTGAGAATTTTTATATAGAAAAAATATCTCAGAATCTGAGAATTTTTCTATAGAAAAAAATTCTCAGAATCTGAGACTTTTCCTGTGGGAAAACTGTGCCAGATTATGAGATTTGTTCTTTCGGAAAAATCTCGCAGAATCAGAAATTTTTTCTATAAAAAAATGTCTCAGAATTTAAGACTTTTTCTGTAGGTAAAATGTCTCAGAATCTGAGACTAAGTCTGTAGGAAAAATTTCTCAGAATCTTAGATTTTTGCTATAGGAAACGAATCTGGACTTTTTCTATAGGAAAAATGTCTCAAATTTTGAAACCTTTTCCATAGGAAAAATTTCTCAGAATCTGAGACTTTTTCTATAGAAAAAATGTCTCAGAATCTTAGACGTTTTCTATAGAAAAAATGTCTCAGAATCTACGACTTTTTCTATAGAAAAATGTCTCAGAATCTGAGACTTTTTCTATAAAGAAAATGAAATCAAAAAATGTCTCAGAATCTGAGACTTTTTCTATAGAAAAAATGTCTTAGAATCTGTGGATTTTTCGATAGAAAAAATGTCTCAGAATCTGGGACTTTTTCTATAGAAAAAATATCACATAATCTGAGAAGTTTTCTATAGAAAAAAATGTCTCAGAATCTGAGAATTTTTCTATAGAAAAAATATCTCAGAATCTGAGACTTTTTCTATAGAAAAAATGTCTCAGAATCTGAAACTTTTCCTATAGACAAACTGTCTCAGAATCTGAGACTGTTCCTATATAAAAAATGTTTCAGAATCTGAGACTTTTTGTATAGGAAAAATCTCGCAGACTTTTTTGTGGGAAAAATGTTTCAGAATCTAAGACTAATTCTATAGAAAAAATATCTTAGAATCTGAGAATTTTTCTATAGAAAAAATATCTTAGAATCTGAGAATGTTTCTATAGAAAAAATGTGTCAGATTCTGAGAATTTTCCTGAGAATTTTTCTATAGAAAAAAGTCTCAGAATCTGAGAATTTTTCTATAGAAAAAAATGTCTCAGAATCTAAGAATTTTTCTATAGAAAAAATGTCTCAGAACCTAAAAATTTTTCTATAGAAAAAATTTCTCAGAATTTGAGAATTTTTCTATAGAAAACACTTCTTAGAATCTGAGAATTTTTCTATAGAAAAAATTTCTGAGAATCTGAAAATTTTTTTATAGAAAAAATTTCGCAGAATCTAAAACATTTTCTATAGGAAAAATGTCTCAGCAACTTAGAATTTTTCTATAGGAAAAATGTTAAGAATCTGAAACATTTTCTATAGGAAAAATGTTTTACAAACTTTTTCTATTGGAAAAATTTTCAGAATCTGAGACGTTATCTCTAGGAAGAAAAATATCAGAATCTGAGACTTTTTTTATGGAAAAAATGTTTCAGAATCTGAGACTTTTTCTATAGAAGAAATGTCTCAGAATTTGAGACTATATGTATAGTAAAATTTCTGAGAATTTTTCGATTGCATAAATGTCTTAGAATCGGAGGATTTTTCTATAGAAAAATGTTTCAGAATCTGACAGTTTTTCTACATTTTGGTAAATTCAACATTACCTAAAACTTTAAAATGCTATTATTCTGTTGCTGGTTGTTTTGTTTTATTTTTTTAAATTATTTTTTCTCAAAATGTTTGGCCCTTACCACAAGAAAACAAAAAGTCTATTTTAACAAAAGTTTTATTTTAAATTTAAAATTTTCTATACATTTTTTGAAAGTCGATTTTAAAAACAAAAACAATTTGTATGGAAATAAAATTAAAAGCTCGTTTTAAGTATATTTTATTTTCTTGTGGTAAGGCTGTTTATTTTTAACCAATTTTTTAACAAAACATTTTTCTTCAACAAATTTTTCTTCAACAATTTTTTTTTTAAATAAAGTTTTTTTCTATAATTTTCTTCACATTATGGAGGGTATCATTACATTTGGCAAGAACGAATTAAAATTTTTAACTTGTTGTAATTTTGAGTCAACCCAGAAATTGCTCCCATCATATACTACATCACATTATAATTACATATCTCTAAACCCCATAAACAAAAATAAAAATATACGTGTTTGTTTGATAATATAGTTTTTTCTGTCACTATTTCATTAAACAAAAAAAAAACTGTCATAGTATTTTTTAATTGCATACCATGCATGCAACAATAGTTTGTACTCGTATTTAACTGCATTAGTGTGCTGAGAAACAAAACAAAAAAAAAATAATTTTATTATGCGCTTTTCACCATACATACAACACCATTTTTTACCAAGCACGGTTAGCTTTTTATACCCCCCACTTAGTGATAGAGGGTATATATAAGTTTGTCATTCCGTTTGTAACTCATCGAAATATCGGTCTGGGACCCCATAATGTGAAGAAAATTCATGATGCCCGATCGATTTTAAGACATTCTAGCGATGTCCGTCTGTCCGTCTGTCTGTCTGTGGAAAATGCTCTCGCGGACAAAATATTGCACAGAGATGACTGAAACTTAACATATATATTGGAAGTTCTCCCGAGAAGTTTGGTATTGCATTTGAGCGATATCGGTTCAGCGGTTCAAAAGTTATGAACGAAAATGTAAGCACACCTCAAAAATTTCAGTACATTCAACATAACCTAAAAATACAAAAAGCTTTAATTCGGCTTCTGGTTGACATATGTGAACATAATTGAACACCAAATGGTATTTAAACAAGTACGAACATATTTTTTAACAAAAAAAGAAAAAAATCGCGGATTTTTTTTTTACCAAAATTTTTTTTCGCGGAAATTTTTTTTTTTTTTTTTTTTTTTTTTCAAAAGTAATTTCCTTTTAAATAAAGTTGTTTGCAATAATCTTTTTGAAATTGTGGAGGGTATCACTACATTCGGCAAGGCCGAATTTAACTTTTTTACTTGTTTTTTATAAAATTGAGTTGATTTTTTTTTTTTCAAACACACAATCCCTTTTACGCACCCTTGGAGCCAATGTAATGCGACACTTTTGGTTTTTAGTATTTGTTTAACATTTTGTGCTCCCCCGCCAACTCTTTGCTGTTTTTTTTTTACGGTTAGAACATAAAACATTAAAACTATTTTTGTTGCAGTTTTTAGAGTAATATTTTTTTAAAACAACACGTTCATATAAAGCGTATGTGATGATAGAAATAAATTTAAATATTGTACTATTTGGTAGGAATCAGAATGTACTTTTTTAAACATCCACTTAGAATTAAACAGAAAACAAAATTAAATTGGTGGCTTATTGTTGTATTAACAAACAATTTAATTGTATTGAGAAGGAAAATAATTGATTTTGATTTAACAGCACAACTTGTCAATACAACTAAATTAATCACACCTCTAAGGCAATAAGGGAATGGGGAAATCAGGAAGTAAGGAAACCGGAAATGATGCGTGTAAAGTTGTTTGCGATTCCGTGCTTGACCCGATCAAAAACAGAAGAAAAACTTTTGAATACACTGTGAAACAAATTTGGGGTCAACGAGTGTATCTTGAATGGTACCAAAACAATTATAGAATTCCAAAAGGTGACTAAAAACCTCAAAGGATTTTGAAAACTTAGCTCGAGTTCTTTTTTTATCGCCCATTGAAGTTTTTAATTTATTTAGCATGATAATGTTTTTAGACTGGTGTCTAATTTTAAAAAAGTTGCAGGACGCCGCCTCAGTTTGACTATAAGAGATAAAGATTATCAAAAAATAAAACTACACCGAAAAAAATCCATGCAACATTTTACGAAAAAAAGTTTCGTACTTAGTTTTTTCGTAAAATACACGAAAGTTGACTACATAGTACGAAAAACTTTAGAACTGAAATTCGTATTTTTACGAAAGTAACGAAAATGATTAGTAAATATTTTTTTCGTAATATTTACAAATGTTGACCACATATTACGAAAAAAATTTTGTAAAAACTTTTGTAATTTTACGAAAGTAACGAAAAAAAGAATGTAAATTCTTCTTTCGTAAAATATACGAATGTTGACTACATATTACAAAAAAAGTGTACAGACTTTCGTATTTTTACGAAAATAATTCGTAAAAACTTCTTTCGTAAAATATACGAAGTGGACTTTATATTACGAAAAAAAAAAATAGAAGAAATCTTTAAATGCATGCTTAGAGGGTGTTTTTATGCACTCCAACTACAGTATTGGGGCATAATCACTTTGTCATTTCGTGTGTAACGCTTCGAAATATCGGTCGGGACCCCATAAAGTATATATATTATTGATCCATGATAGATTCTAAGGCATTCTATTAATGTCCGTCTGCATAAAACACGGATACCATCCGAAATAAAAAAGATAGACTTCTGAAGTTTAGCACGAACAAGTCTTTTGGTCATCAGCAGGTTAAGTTCGTATATGGGCAAATTCGGTCCATGCAAAAAAAAAAAAATTCCCCTTAAAGAAATTTCCCCTCTTAAAAACCTAATTTTTTTAAAGTGTTTTTTGCATTTTTGTTAAACAAAAGAAACATTTTTATGTCAAAAAAATTTTAAATACTGTACTTCGACCTAGGGGATTAGAAAATGTCTTGTGGTCGTGGGTATGAAGAATTAATTTCAATAATGATAACTCTGATAATTTTTTATTTATTTGGGATATAAAAGATTCGGCACAGCCGAATTTAAAGCTCTCACTTGGTTTTTATTTATTTTAAGGATCAATTAAAATTTGAGGCTAATCGGATCAAATAAAATTTGACGCTTGATGATATAAGTTTTTTTTTATATGTGGGGAGGTGGTCCTCCAAAAAAAAATCATCTCAACATATCATAAGTTCTAGTAGTGTGAACGTAGCCTTAAACAAAAACACTGTAAATAATGAATGAAATCTTATAAGTCTCTGTTAAGAAGAAACAATTAATTGCTTCGAAATATTGCTGTCAAAACGTTGAAAACGTTGTTCTTATTCTCAAGAAAGAATTTTTACATGTAATTTCGTTTATTTAACGATTTTTTTTACAAAAGATTTTCGTAAAAAAAAAAATATTTCGTTTATTTTACGAAATAATTTCGTAAAACAAAAAAAAATATTTCGTTTATTTAACGAAAATTTTCGTAAAACACAAAAATTTATTGCGTTTATTTTACGAAATTTTTTTGTAAAATACAAAAATAATTTCGTTTATTTTACGAAAAAATTTCGTGCATTTCGTACATTGTACGCAAGAATTTCGTGGTGCGAAACAACGAAATTTTTCGTACAATGCACGAACGTTTTCGTACATATAAGGCAGGAATTTTTTTCGGTGTAGAGTTACTATTTTCATTTTCTGAAAAACAAAAATTTTAGTAACTTGGGTTTGTAACTTGGATAATAATTAACCTTTTGGTGTACAAAAAAATATTCACCAACTGGTGAATAAAACGTAACATAATTATTTTTCATCATTTTTTTTTAATCAATATTTTTTCATCAATTTTTTTTCATAAATTTTTGTTTTCATCAATATTTTTTTAATCAATTTTCTTTTAATCAACATTTTTTTCATCAATATTTTTTTTTAGCAATATTTTTTTTTATTAATATTTATTTTTATCAATATTTTATTTTCGTCAATATTTTTTTTCATCAACATTTTTTTTATCAATATTTTTTTTATCAATATTGTTTTTTAATTATTCATTTTATTAATCAATATTTTTTTCTCATCAATATATGAAAAAAAATCAATATTTTTTCATCAATATTTTTTTATACAGCATAACATTATCATGATTCAATGGTTTGGACAAGAATACAAAATTAGCAGACATTTTTTTGAAATAACATTTTGAGATTTTTTTTTGTCAAATCTCGTGAGCGTAGGAAAAAACCGAAGTGGCGAAATCTCGAAAACCGCTCGAACAATTTCGCCAGCGGTACGTTTAAAATCGAATGAAAAAAATTCCAAAAACCAAAAATTTAAAACCAAAAATTTTAATAACTCGGGTTTGTAACTTGGATAACACCGCTCTACAAATCTGAGGTTTGTCGCTGCGTTTTGAATGAAACCAAAAAAAGTTTATAGGTTTTGGTTTCCCGATTCCAAAACGGTCACTCAAATTTTTCTATCACGTCACAATTTTGAGAAAATCGCGGTTAAAGTGTCAAAAAAGGCCCATTTTGGCCATTTTTGAGCGCCTGTAAAATAAGATCCTGACATGCGAATGACT
The DNA here is from genome assembly GCA_963921195.1 of Pegoplata infirma. NCBI lineage: Eukaryota > Metazoa > Arthropoda > Insecta > Diptera > Anthomyiidae > Pegoplata > Pegoplata infirma. The sequence goes on along the minus strand of OY992540.1, from coordinate 72,783,770 downwards.
TGATATCAAGCTCATTCGAAAGTGCGTAATTTTCTCTTTAAGACAAAATCATATTTTCATGGAATTTAATTTTTTATAATGTTGAAAAAATCATTAGCCACAATTGCTTTGAATCTAATATTTACGTGTGTATTTGTATGGAAATTTGTTAAAATATACTGTGTAAATAAATTAATATTTAAAAAATGGAAGGTTTTTTGTTAATGATTTTTTTACCATTTTAAAAAATTAAATTCCAAGAACATTTTATCTTGTCTTATAGAGAAAATTACATACTTTTGAATGAGCTTGATACCAAGTCAATCGCATGTCAGGATCTTATATTAGTTGCTTTCAAAAAGGGTCAAAAATGGCCTTTTTCGGCACTTTAACCGCGAATAACTCAAATTCCTGATGTGATAGACACATCAGATTTGGAATCAGGGCAACAAACACTACCTAAATCACTTACCAGAATCCAATACGCATTTTCATGTTGAGCTGTGAAATAATTCACCTCGTGGTGAATAAAACCGTTTTTCACCAGCTGGTGAATAAAAAGTAACATAATTATTTAAAAAAAAAAAATTTTTTTTGTTCATCAAATAATTTTTTTTTCCCAAATTTTTTTTTTTCATCAATTTTTTTTTCATAAATTTTTTTTTCATAAATTTTTTTTTCATTAATTTTTTTTTCATCAATTTTTTTCCATTAATTTTTTCCCCCCCAATTTTTTTTTTTCAACAATTTTTTTTTTTTTGCATCAAACTTTTTTTTCATCAAATTTTTTTTAATTTCATAAAATTTATTTTTTTTTCAGTAAACTTTTTTTTTTTGATAATTTTTTTTTTATCAAAAAAAAAATTTTTTTTCTTTAATTTTTTTTTCATCAAATTTTGTTTTTTTTCATCAATTTTTTTTTCATTAATTTTTTTTTTTTTATCAAAATTTTTTTTTCATCAATTTTTTTTTTTTTTTTTTTCATTAATTTTTTTTTTTTCATCCAATTTTTTATTTTTTTCTCACCACAAATTTTTTTTTAATTTTTTTTTACATCAAAAATTTTTTCTTTTCATCAAAAACTTTTTTTCATCAAATTTTTTTTTCACCAAAAATTTTGGGTTCATTAATTTTTTTTTAACATAATTTTGTTTTTCGTGAAAAAAAAATATTTTTTTTTACCAAAACTACTTTTTCACTAAGTCTAAGCTTTTCGCATAAAAATTTTCCATTTGTTTATCAGATGTACATAAAACAAGTGAGAGTGTTATTTTCTTTGGTGCCGAGTCTTTTATACTCTCCAAAATGTTAAAACACTTTTTTGCACTTATTTTTGCACTCACTTACGAAATGTACAGCTCTTTTGGTTTTTAATAGGGTCCTCGACTGATATTTCAATTCGTTTTGCATGGAATAGCAAAGTAATATAACATTATTTTTTCTAAAAAAAACTTGGCTTTGGCAAGTGCACCCAAATCTTCCGCAAAACATTATCATGATTTAATGTTTTGGGCAAGAGTACAAAATTCGCAGGCATTTTTGTACAACCATAATCAACCCCGTTTTAAAAAGTAACACTTCATCATGGTGCTACAAAAAAATTATATTACCTAAAGCTATACAACGAATAACAAACTTAATAAAATGACGCTCTCTAACTTACATATGTTGCAAGTTGTTTAAATTTATTTGAGTGTAACTGCATAACATCTAACATGAAAAAAGTAAAAAAAATATGGGGCCAATTGTAAGTTGCAAAAAAGCAGGAATATATTAAATATTTCTGTTTGACTTCATTATATGCAAGTGAAAACGTGTATATTTTATGTTTTCACTTCAGGTCAAGTTAAGTGTTAAAGTTGCTCATGCAAGCAGCAGTTTTTTTTTTTTTTTAACATCAAACAACTCTGAAAACAAGTTTAAATAATTACAATTAGTTATAATTAGGGATGAGATTTTCATGCACTAAAAATCGAAAATATACGCTAAAATATATGCTAAAAAGTTCAAAATATGCACTAAAAACCTGAAAATATGCAGAAAAAAATCTTTACAATAAAAATCTTGTTTTAATACGAAAAACTTCTTAAAAGGCAAAAAAAAAACAATAACTTCGGGTTTAAATAGAACAAGATTTTTAAGAAATCTGTTAAAAAAAAAATAAAAAGAAAACAAAATAATTTTTATTATTTTCAAAATAAATGTTTAAAATTAAAAATAGTTTTTTAAAACAAATAAATTACAACTTGTGTTTTTGCCAATTTATGCCAAAATATGCACTTAAAATTTGGAAATACATGTGCAGAAAATAGGCTTTTAAAATCAAAATATGCAAAAATATGCATTTTCATCAATAAATGGAAAAATATGCAAAAACAAATCGATGCCACTTTAAGGCGAATGTTATATTTCCGGTTCTGTAATGATTTTCCAGAAAAAAAAAGATTTTGATTTTTCTGATTTTTTGAATAGAAAATGTCTTAAATTATAAGAAATGTTTCCAAGCAGTTGCCATCGTCTCAAACATCATTCCAACAGTGCACATTATATTTGTTCTGCCTGCTAAGGTATAAAACTACGTCTTTTAATATAATTTCCCCAAAAAAATTATATAACACTAATTTTCCACTCACATCTTAAGATAAAAGTAATAAAGGCAAAAAAAAAAAAACGTGTGCGTGACATATAATTATATTAAACAAAAAAAAACACATTCATATAAATAAAATCTGATTTAAGACAAAACAACAATTTAAGATAAATTTCCAAAAGTCTGCTAACTTAGCATATCTATTGTAAGGCAATAACTGTTTACCCCTATTAAAAGTAAAATGTGTCCTTGAATAGGCCGATACGACATGCTTGTAGTTCAGAACAAATTTGTTAACATCATGTTTGTATGTGTTGCCTAAGAATGTAAATGTTTACTTTGGTAATGCAAGTAAATCACGATTTTGCCACATAGTAATTTGCCGCTATAATGCGCCACCACAAATTCTTAGACAATTTCTAATATAAATTCACATACAAGAATACAGACTCACTTTAAATCTTGTTTACAAGTATTAACTAATGATGACATGGTATATAAGGGTGTTTATAATTTATTTACAGATGTGGTCAAAATAATAGTTAAAATTTATTTAACTTTTTTGGCTTATAAAATGTGTTGTTTTCAAAGGTTTTTATGGTTCTGATACGATGAAACATTTTTATATATCCTCTAAACACAGTATAAGGGTATTCTAAATTTTGCACTTCGTATTTAACGCAACAAAATATTAATCAAGGAAATTAAAAAGTACAAATAATTAGCAACTCTTGCAGTGGAATATAAAATTGTATGGCCTGAAAGATTTTTGAGATTTTTTTTCAGATCACTGCGATTTTTTCTAAAAAAATAAATAATGAAACATTATTGTTTTTTATTTTTATAAACGCCACTTACAAGGGAAGTCTCCCTGGTGTCACCCTCCGATCTTCATGAAATTTGGATATGTTGTTAAGAACGAAAATTAATTAGACACGTATTTTTTTAGCGGCCCAAACTCATTTTTAGGGGGGTCCATTTGAATGGGGGGAAATTGACCTTTTTCAGTTTTTTACGATTAACGCCTATTTAAAGAACATTAATATATGCATGTGTGGTATCAGATTAAAGGTATTAAAAATACCTATCTCGTGGTGCTAATAACCGGCCAAAAAATCTAATATTTTCGACTTATTAACAAGAATGTCCTAAAATTTTGGTATTTTATTCAATATGACAAAAAGTTGTTCATGTGTGGACACGTTCTTAGCACACGTAGATAAGTTTTCCAAAGACCTTTCATTTAATATGTAACATGACTGGGTTTCTTTGCATAATATAGGAGATAAACGAAAAAAACTGAAAATTGGCCTTGTCTTCCCCCCTCCTTTTTACCCCCTAAATATGAATTTGGGCCGCTAAAAAAAATTAAGTGTCCCTTTATTTTTTCTGAACTACAAAATTAAATTCCTGAACTACAAAAAAATTCCATAAAGATCCGCGGGTGACACTAGGGAGACTTCCCGTGTTAGAGGCAGATGTCAGGCGCGGATCCAGCTCCAGTTAAAAAAAATCCCTCCCCCCAACGGTAAGGATTTTTTTTTAACTCAAAAAATTCTTCTTACTGGGAAATTCAGGAAAAATTAGCATCATAAATTTATGTCTTTTAGGTTATTTAGCAGTTAAAAAAATCTGCTTTCAGTCTCAGGTTTTAAATCATTTTCTTGAAGAAAAATTTTACTATTCAATGACATTTTCCCAATAGAAAAACATAGTTTGTCCATAGAAAAGCTTTTTAGCATTTGTGAAATTCTTGTTACATAAAAATTCTCAGATTTCGAAAGACTTTCATTTAGAAAAACCTTCCACCGAAAAATTCTTATATGAGGCATTCCACACCAAATGACCCGCTACAGAAAAACATGTGTCCCGTAAATTTTTGAATATGTTGTTCGATAGCGCTATATGGAACTAAAAAAATTTCGGTTTTGGTTTTTATAATTTTCAAAAACTGGGCTTAGAAGGCGTGGTCAAATAGTGGAAAAATGGTCAAACTTGTGGCGATATGCCTTGATTAAATATTTATCACATTAAAACGGAATGCACCACAATCTCAAAAATTTACATTCTTATATAGTTTTGTATGGGGTATCGAATGAATTTTTTTTCTTTGCAAAATTTTTAGAATCCGTTCTGAAATTTTCCATTTTTTAAAAAGTCAATTTATCAAAAATCCGGCCTTTTTTTTAATTTTTCTTTTTAAGTTTAGATGTTTGTCCATCCACACAAAAAAAATCAGAAAAACATTTTTCGTTTTTTTTTCGAAAAAATCGCATTTGAATTTAAAATTTCATAACAATTTTGTTATTTGCTTGTATTTTCTTATATTAACGTTGCGAATGAGTAATATTCATGCAATTAATATTACTCATTCGCAACGTTAATACAAGAAAATACAAGCAAATTACAAAATTGTTATGAAATTTAAAATTCAAATGCGATTTTCTCAAAAAAAAAACGAAAAATGCTTCTCTGATTTTTTTATGTGGATGGACTATCTAAGCTTTAAAAAAATTTGAAAAAAAGAAAAAAAAAGTGGCCGGATTTTTGATAAATTTACTTTTTTAAAAATGGAAAATTTCAGAACCGGTTCTGAAAATTTTCCAAAGAAAAAATTTTATTCGATAGCCCATACAAAACTATATAAGAATGTAAATTTTTGAGATTGTGGTGCATTCCGTTTTAATGTGATAAATATTTAGTCAAGGCATCTTGCCACAAATTTTACCATTTTTCCAATATTTGACCACGCCTTCTAAACCCAGTTTTTGAAAATTAGAATTTTGTAAGTTTCATATAGGGCTATCCATACAAGCTATTCACAAGGTTACGGTACACGTGTATTTTTTCGCTGGACATATGGTGTGGAATGCCTCATATATAGAAAAATTCGTCGTATAAAAAATTTCCAAACTTACAAGGGAAGTATCTCCTATATTATACAAAGAAACCTAGTCATGTTTGTACTCTTGACCAAACCATTGAATCATGATGATGTTGTGCTGTATAAATAGGGTTTCTTTCCAAAGCAAAATTTTTCTAAAAAAAATTACGCTATATTTGTTTGGCATTCCATGCAAAACACATTGAAATATCGGTCGAGGTTCCCATTATGTTTATATATAATTGATCCTTAAAGGTTTCTAAGACATTCTACTGATATCCATCTATCTGTTTGTCTGTGTTTGTCGATAAATAAAGTTTTTGATGAAAAAAAGTTTTTAATGTAAAAAGATTATTGATAAAAAAAATATTTTATAAAAAAAATATTGATAAAAAATTTTTTATTGAAAACAAAAAAATTTATTGAACAAAATATTAATGAAAAAAATATAGATTAAAAAAAATATTTATGAAAAAGTAACGTTTTATTCACTAGCTGGTAAATATTTTTCATTCACCACGAGGTGAATTAATTACTACGTTAGAAACTAAAGTTACTAAAATTTTTTGATTGAAGAAAATGAAAATAGTAATTCTAATTTTTTTGGTAATCGTTAGCTTATAAAATCAAAATGATATGGCGTCCTGCAACTTTTTTAAAATCAGACACCAGCCTAAAGACATTATCATGTTAAAAACTTCTCAGGTTCTACTGAACTTCTCAGGTTCACTGCAATGTATAAAATAAGCAATCCTATACCTCATTTTATACGTTATTTGGTAATCAAAGTTTTGCTGGGAAATATACACAGGTTCTGTAACATTTTCCTATGGACAAAAATCTAAAATTTTTCCTATAGAAAAAGTATCAGATGTTGAAACCTTTTTCGATAGAAAAGGTTCCGATTCCGAGATATTTTTCATGAAGTAAAAGTTTCAGATTCTGAAGAATTTCTTTAAAAAGAAGAAAAGATCTTCTTTCTAAAAAGTGTCTTGTAATCTATGACTTTTGCTAAAGAAAAAATGTTTCAGAATCTGAATCTTTTACTTCACGAAAAATGTCTCGGAATCGGATCTTATGTTAAAACAATTTTTATATAGAAAATTTATCAGATTCTAATAAAATTTTTCGATAGAAATATTCTCAATTTTCTCCTTAAAAAAATGTTAAGTTCTTTCTTTCTTTCTTTCTTTCTTTCTTTCTTTCTTTCTTTCTTTCTTTCTTTCTTTCTTTCTTTCTTTCTTTCTTTCTTTCTTTCTTTCTTTCTTTCTTTCTTTCTTTCTTTCTTTCTTTCTTTCTTTCTTTCTTTCTTTCTTTCTTTCTTTCTTTCTTTCTTTCTTTCTTTCTTTCTTTCATTCTTTCTTTCTTTCTTGTGCTATCTTTAAGGACGCCACTTTTTGTAGGGGTGTGTACTTGGTATTTTTGAAAGTGTTACGGTTCCATGGCAAACTCATTATTTACATTTATAATTGTTAAAAATTAAGAAAAACAATACACTTTTTTGATACATATCAAACGAAACCCTAAAAATGGTAACCAATTATTAGACACTTCAATATTTAAACCGATTATATTTAAATATAAAACAATCCAATCCAGTCCAGGGTAAAGAAATGGTAAGACAATTATCTACTACACAGTGGAATGGTTTACAAAAAATTGGTGGTCAAAAGAAAAAGAAAAATGTGGAAAAACTGTTCGTTTCGGTTGTTGGAAAAATTATTTGATTACTGAATAATAGAAAAATGTCTATAATTCATTTTCCAGATCGACCCTAGTAGCACATTTATTATTTACTCAATCTTAATGCTATCAAGCTTTAAGAATTACCTACATAACATTTTATTTAATAATACTCGTTTGATGATGATAACCCCAGGAAAATTTTTCAGAGCCGATTCTGACAACACTTGTTCTAGAACAGGTTCTTCGGTATTGTAAGGCCCAAAATGCAACTTTGGAGGCAAAAAAATCATAAATTGGTGTCAAAAAATTTAAATATTTCTTTTATATATGATTGTCTTTATCTTTGTTGAATAAATTAATGCAATTCAATATATTTCTTAAATTTTTATTTCTGTTCCAAATTTTACTTCTAGAACCGATTCCGAGGAACAAAAATATGTTCTAATTTTGCTTACAAATACCTGTTGCTTTTGGGACAATCCCTTTGTAAAAAGAATCGGTGTTGCACAAGAATTAGAACAAGTTCTAGGGAAGTCTAAGTTGTTCCACAATCGGTTCTTTGCAACCAAACATTTTGCTGGGACGTTTACTATTGTTAACTTTGTCTTTAACAAATTGTATCTACTCTAAAAAAGTTTCCATTGTATTGTCGCCCTCTGTATATAAAAAACTATTTCCATTAACAAGACAAACCGACATTTAAAATCCTACTGATGATAACACTATCTGGGGTGTTTGAAACCGGTATGAGAATACCAGAAATGTTTATAATTTTTAGAAACTCAATTTTTCTTCTGCATTTTTTCAACTTGAACCCTTATAAAAATTGTTTTATTTGGCTTTTAAAATTTTATATTTTGAGTAGGTTTATTCTAGCTCGAGGTCATTATTTCATTTTCTAAATAAAATTTTGATATTCTCATAAAATAATTTTTAATCAACAGATTGTTAGATTCCATTTTGAATACAAAAGAACTCACAAGAGTAATATCCAAACCGTTTACACCGATAAAAATAATCATAAAAGGGTAAATCGGTACAGTTGGTCCATGTTTGGACTTGGGATCCATTGGCCGGTAAACACTGATGTTTGGTATTAGTTTCCTTACTTGTTTTTATTGAACATTTTTTGAGAATATGAAAACTCGCCTTTAGAAAATTAAAAAAAAAAATCATTTATTCCACTGAATATCACACGTGTGCTCTTATGGGTTAAAACTTCTTAGAAAAAAAGTTATTTAAAGGTGCGTATGTGTGTTATAAAATACGTGATTGTCTTTTTTTTCTAAACAAAATTATTGTGAAACATGTCTCTTTTCTTTTTTATACACAGAAAATAAACGTGACACATTCTTATTTCAAAAAAGAACATAAAATACTGGTTGGAGAATTCCAGAGATATACTTTTTTATTATTAAGTAGCAGCATTTGTATCATTTTTTGAATGTGTAAGGTTGTGTGATTTCGTATATGTGTATTAGGGTGGTGCGAGAAATGATTTTTTTCGAATTTCGTCGTTTGCCGGGCAAATTATTGGTTCGTTGTGGTCTAAAAACTCTCCTTAGGGGGTTAAAGTTTTGCCCCAAAAAAAAAAATTACAATACAAACCAAAATGTTTTTATCGATTTTTTATTTTTTTTAAATAATTGTTTCACTCGATTAACTTATTAACAACTAAAAAATTGATTTTGGTGGGATAAACCCTTCCGCTTCAAAATTGACTTAAAAAAACATGTTGGGCGGTTTTTTTAGTTTTGACTTGAAAGGATTTTAAAGCAACATTTTAATGATACATATCCGCAAAAAAAAAAAAAAAAAGAATTGCTATCTCTGATATCTTTATCAAGTACTAAAATGTATCAAAAAACAGTAAAAATGCACTTTTTACCCTTTTTTCACACTTTATGTACTATCACAAAAATGACTTTGGTCGAATTTTGTCGATTGCCGGCAAAATTTGGTACGTTTTGGATAAAACTAGATTTTTGCCAAATCGGACAATTGTAGCCTGACCAATTTGGCTAAAAATGTAAACATAGAGTTTTTAGACCAAAACGAACCATAATTTGCCTGGCGATCGACGAAATTCGAAAAAGTCATAATTCGAGCCACTCTAATATATATCGCTCATTTACTTGTATAGTGTCATAACTTGAAATGTTTGATTTTACAGAAAACCTGTTTAAAGTTTACAATTAAAATTTGGTTTACGTTGCAAAAGGCCCGTGAGTAGAAAATATTACAATGACGTGTTCTCTTCTCAAACGGTGAGTTTAAAAGAAATTAATACGAATTTTTGACACAATATAAAGCAGGATATAGCAAAAAATTCTGTATTGTTTACCGAAAAACGACATATTTTGAGTTATGACACTATACAAGTAAATGAGCGATATGTTTTACTATTTTCCCATAATCCGTTATGTAAGATTTGTATAAGTAAATAATATAATTTAATGTTAAGGTATAAGGGTTTATGAGAGTGTGTGTATGTGTGTTTATTTGTCTGTGTGTAATTGTGTTTTTTTTTTTTGTATTGTAATCATTTTTAAACATGTGTTAACTACACACAACATGTACGAATATTATTTTGGTATATAATTGCGTGAGTGTTGTTTATTTTTCTGAGATTATGTATGTGTGTGTTTGTTTGTATTGACATTCCTACCTGTCGATTTGAAATTAGAAACATGTTTTATTTGTTATTTGTTTTGTAAATGAATAGAATAGAATTTTTTACAAAATTATGCAAAGTAATTATGTAAATGACATGTTAACAAAAAAATATCTATGAACAATACAACATACTCGTACTACGGCTACAATGTTAAAACAAATAAGAAAATCTGTTGAAAGAATTAGGTTAAATATGGTAAGGGTTTAAAAATACAAACAAAAAGTACAATGGGAATAATTTGAAATATTCCATGTGAAATTAGACACTTTGAAAATTTTTTCTTTAGATTTTCCTTATTTGTTTATAGTTTTTAAAACCCTTTGAAAACTCTTTCGTGATAAATTTTCAGATTTTTTTTAATAACCCTTTGAAAAGAATTTTTAAAAATTTGTAGTTTGGTCCAAATTTGATTTCATTTTTTTTTAATTTTTATTTTTTAAAATAATATTAAAAGTGTTGTTGTATGCGATTTTTAAGTTTTAAAACAAATAATAACATCTATCGATTTTACAAATTTTTTGCTAAGTAGTGTTGTGGTATAACGATTATTACTATTTTTTAAATTTTTTTTAAAAAATTTTATAGTAATTTTCCAATCTTAAAATCATTTCTATTTCTCCAATAATGCGTTGTAGAGGAGTCCATTACAAAACCGATCCCCGTTAATTTTTACGCCTAAACGTTTTTTCGGAACAAACTACTGCTCTATCTCCAATTTCTAAAGGAGCTACCATACAAAATAAACATTTTTAAAATTTGCTCCAACCGCTCTAATTGCCCTAAAAGTGCCCCTAGAGCAATCAAATGTATAACCGACCCACAATATTTCGTTAATACAAACATTTTTTTCTGAATGACTTTTATAAGATTTGCTCCAACCGCTCTTACTGCCGTAAAAGTGCCCCTAGAGCAGTCAAATGTATGACCCACAATATTTCTTTAATCCAAACATTTTTTCTGAACACACCTACCATAAGGCGGTCTCTATATTTTTTTTTTTTTTTATTTTTTATTAATTTGTTTAATTTTATCAGTTTTCACCGGTCCAATGGTGCGTTCTAAAGGGGTCATAACTGAAACAGGCACCCATTAAGTATTACCCACCAACTTTTTTTCAAAACATACCTACGCTCCATCTCAACTCCCCAAGTCGGTTCCAATAGAAATTACAGTTGGAGTAAATTTTATAAATTTTACCATTGCACAGTGCGACATTTGGCCAATCTAGGTGGACAAAAATATAAAAATAAAAGTTGGCGAATTGTTATAATTTAATTGAATGTGACAGCAAACAATCCATGTACTATGGAAATAATCATAATATGACGAAAAAAGTGTTGTTTCATTTGATACAGGAGTTTAAAGTCACATCTTGTAATAGACTTTTGAGAAATAAAATATATTTTTGAGCACCATCCCAACTTCAAACACTTATAACTTTTTTGTTGTTGGAGTTATAAGTCCATTTTTTGTTTTAAAATACAGCATTTTAATCTAGTTTTTAAATCCGTGCTTATTTTTCAATTTAATCGAAAACTTATTGTTGTAATTTATTAAAAACAAAACTTTTAAATTAAAAAAAAAACAAAAAAAACGGAAACTTCGTTGGAATAAAACTATAGTTTCCTCACGCTCCCTCACACGATCTATACATGTGGCAGGTGTTGGAATGTCTCTAGTAAGAGATTAAACCATGTTTGCTGGCGATTTTTTGCGATTTATAGAGAATTTTAAAGTTTAGTGAACGTCTAAAATGGACTTCTTGCTTGATTTTTTTTTTTTAATTCCAGAGACTTTTAGTTTTAAACTATATTAAAAATACACTTATATTGCACATAAAACTGAAAAATTATGTAAGAATACATTATAATATAAAATGTAATGTGTTATTACACCAAACCCTTGTTTAACGGCATTACATTTTTTTAACGATGTTTAGTTTTTGTATAAAATATGGGAAAATTGGATAATTGTTAAATTCGTAGAATTCGCAATGGAATTAAAATAATGAAAACCAAATAACTTCAATTTTTGGTTTGAAATTCTAAAATATGAGTGATACAAATCACACGATTTCAATAAATTACTGTACTGCTATTTCTATTGTAAAATCTTTTTGTGTGTAATAAATTTATAAAACTGCAAATAGTGGGTGGACCACGATCCTTTTTGTTACAGTATAGAGTTAATTTTACAATGTACATACGTAAAAAAAGGAAATCTAGCCGAAGGTTGTCCAATACACCTAAAATGTCTGTTATAAAAAAGTGGGCGTATACCGCCCATCAATAATTCTCTTCGAGGTTATTGTGTACAATTTTTTTTTTACAAAATGGTACACAAATAATAATTTTTTTTACAAAATTTCATAAAAATTCTTCAAATTATTTAAGCAATTTCTTAAAAAATAGTTAATTTCCCAAAAATGGGCGTGGCAATTGTTCGATTGTTCCAAATTTTGTTGTCAATATTAGTTATGTCCTACATTATTATCAAACCAAATTTCAAGCCAGGATCTTTTAAATTAGATTTTTGTCCACCTAGATTGGCCAAATGTCGCACTGTGCATTGGAGCAATAGAAATAATTTTAAGATTGGAGCAATGGGAATGATTTTAAGATTGGAGAATTACTAGTAGTATCAAACTTTTTCAAAATATTTAAAAAAATATAAATAATACTAGGGCAAAAAATTTGTAGAATCAATTAAATTTTTCTACAAAAAAAAATTTAAAAAAATCAAAGAATATCTCAAAAATAAGATTTAAATTTAAAAACTTAAATATCGCATACTCGAGCACTTTTGAGATTTTGTTTAGGATTGGAATATAGACCATTTTCGAAGAAGTTATGAGTAAACGAAGTTTGAGTAAAGGAACAAACTACCAATTTCTAAAAATTCGATATCTTTTGAACGGGTCATCAAAAAAAATCTGAAAATTTGCCACGAAGGAGTTTTCGAAGGGTTGGGAAATTTGGGAAAATCTAAAAAAACAATTTAAATGTATCAGATTTGACATGGAATGCCCCATATATTTAAAATGTAGACAGCCTAAAGGAAATTTAATATTATTTTAAAATTCAGTGTGAATTATGCAAAATTAAAAAAAAACATTCAGTGATTATTCGAAGGACAATTAATGCCTGAAATAAGTAGCATATTCAGAAAGACAATGCAAATTTTGAAAATGCAAACAGAATTAAAATAAAGAAATTGAATTTGACTTACAAGGGAAGTCTTCCTAGTGTCACCCTTCGATAGTCATGAAACTTAGATATGTTGTGCAGAACAAAAATTTATTAGACTTTTATTTTTTTTTTAGAGGCCCAAACTTGTTTTTTGGGGTCTTACTCATGCATTGCGGTTGAAGTGAAAATCCCAAAAAATACATATTTCATTTTGTTTCTAGGCAACCAAGTTTTTTTAGTAGGTGATATATATTTGAAAAAATAGGTCTTCACTATCAAGACATTCAAAACTTTGCAAACTAATTTTTCGCGGATTAAGGGGCTTTTAAATAATAAATGTTTGGAATTTTTTTATTTTTAAGTTTCAAATTTCTATATTTTGAAAATTTTTGACCGGTTCTAGACTTTTATAAATATTTGTGTTCAGCATGCCAAAATTACTAAAAACAGTGCAAGATAATTTTTTTATTTTTTTAGATTTCAAAAATTTAAATTTTTAGTGAAATTTTTCAAAAATCTAAAATTTTGTTCGAAGAGCCCCTCAGGTTCAACTGATCGGATCTGGATCAAAATACGCTTAAATAAAAGACTAACTCAAGCTCTATAAAAGGAAAAGGAATTTTGAGATTTTTTTTTAATTCTTAAACGTAGGAAAAAATCGCCATGTCTTGCAAATTTCAAATAGCTTTCTCTTGAAAACTATTCGACCAATTTAAATTTTTAACATGATGCTGTTTTTAATGTGTCTTATTTTAAAAGTGATGCAGGACGCCACTTTAGTTTGACTATATAAGCTAACGACTAACAAAAAAGCAAATATGAATTACTGTTTTCATTTTCTTAATACCAAAAAGGTTTACAACACGATTTGTAACTTGAATAATAACTTACCTGCTGGTGAATAAAAGCGGTTTTCACCAGATGGTGAATAAAACGTAACATAATTATTTAAAATAAAAAAAAAATTTTAATAATTTTTTTTTTTATAAGCTTTCGTCATAGAGAAACATAGAGGCGAAGGCGTCAAAAATTGAGTTGTCAAAGTACAACTTGTTTAAATGTATTTGTTGACAAAGTACGACTTGTAAACATGTATTGTGTGGTGAATTCACATCGACAACGTACGTGTGAGAAATTAGAAAAAGATAGCAATATTGTTTTTTTCTTTCACCTTCGCCTCTATGTTTCTCTATGGCTTTCGTTTTGTCATCAATTTTTTCCCCCCATTTTTTTTATCAATATTTTTTTTTCATAAATTTTTTTATCCATTATTTTTTCATCAAAGATTTCGCTTCGTAAATTTTTTTTCATAATTTTTTTTTTTCATTAAATATTTTCATCAAAAACTCGTAAAAAATTGTTTTCATGAAATTTTTTTTCATCAATATATTTTTTTCAAATTTTTTTCACCAAAAACTTTTTTTCGTTATTTTTTTTTTATCAAAATTGTTCTTTCTTCATCAAAAACATTTTTTTGTTAATTTTTTTTTTAATCAAAACTTTTTTTTATCAAAATTTTGTTTTTCCTAAAAACATTTTCTTTAAATTTTTTTCTTTTTGTACCAAAACTACTTTTTCACCAAATCTAAAATTCTGACATAATAATGTTCCATTTGTTAAACAAATGTACAAAAAAACAAGTAAGAGTGTTAAATTCTTGTCTGCCGAATCTTTACTAGTCTCCAAAATATAAAAAAACCTTTATTGCTCTTAAGTATGGACGGATGTATATAGCCAGATTGTCTTCGAAATGGATTAATAGTATATGAGGGGCATTCCATGTCAAATCGGACACTTTGAAAATTTTTTTTTTTAGATTTTCCCAATTTGTTTACAGTGTTTAGTACTCTTCAAAAACTCCTTCATTGTAAATTTTCAGATTTTTTTAATAAACCGTTCAAAAAATATCGAATTTTTAAAAATTGGTAGTTTGTTCCTTTACTCAAACTTCTTTTACTCATAACTTCTTCAATAATGGTCCAAATTGCGAATTTTTTTCAAAATTTTGGTTTTTTACTTACTTTTAAAAAAAAATTCAAAAAAATTCTTAAAAGTTGTCTAGTATGCGATTTTTAAGTCTTAAAATTCAAATCTCAGTATTGAAAATGTATGTACCTCTTTGAATTTTTTTAAATTTTTTTGTGTAAAACTTCTACGATTCAAATTTTTGCCCAGTAGGATCGTGGGACAACCAACGATTATTAATATTTTTTTTAATTTTTTGAAAAAAATTTATTGTTATTTTCCAATTTTAAAATCATTTCTACTGCTCCAATGGTGCGTTCTAGAGGGCTCATTTCCAAGCCCGACCACCATTAATTTTCAATTCGTTTTTCATGGAATGACATTATTTTTTCTAAAAAAAACTTTGCTTTGGTAAGTACACCCAAATCTTCAGCAAAACAAAATTCGCAGGCATTTTTTTTAACATTCGACTTCAAATTATTAATAATAAAGTGTCGCAAGGCATATATTTCTTAATTTTTAAATTTCAAAAATCCAAAACCGATTGGCCTTAAACTTGTACTTACAATTAGGCTTATGAGAATAATATATTGTACGGACGTTCAAAATTTAACAATTTATTTTGTAATAAAAAATAACTTTTATGTATTTAAAGTAACGCCATTAAATATTTGAAAAAAAAACATATTTAAAAATCAGTTTCTTCCAAAAAAATATAAAAAAATGCGATTAAAATCAATATCTTGTCTGTTAGATTCTAATTTAATTACCAACCTTATTAAACGAACGTAACGTAATATTAAGTACTTAATATATTTAAGTATGAAAAATTATTCAACAAGGGTATTTACATATAAAATTTTCAACATCATTAAATAACTTGAATGGACAGCTGCACAGTATTCAACGTAACACAGAAAACACGTGAAATTCTCAGTCGTATTGCTTTTATGTAAATTACTAGCCAGGGAAGGTAACAATTAGATAATATTGTAATTGTTGCAGTTTTATTTGTAAGAATAAAGTGAATATAAGCTTTCGTAGTTTTGGGCCTAAGAAAAATGTTTGGTATTTGAACTTTTAATATGATCTTTATTAAAATCACATTCAGGGATGCCAACTTAGTGCTTTTCGCGCTAGATCTAGTGCTTTTTGATGTGTCAAAACGCGAAAATTTTTGACCTAGTGCCAAATTAGAAAAACGCACTATCTTAGTGCTTTTTAAATTTTCAGTTGGTGCTTTTAGTGCTTTTTAAAATTAATTTTTATAGCCTACAAACAAACTATGGCGGTATACTTAGTTTGTTATTTCGAAAGTAACGCATCGAAATATTAGTCGGAGACTTCACAAAGCATATATTTTATTGATTTTTGATCGATTCAAAGACATTTTTTGAATGTCCGTCTGTGGAAAGCAATATGCACTTCAAACTTAGAGCTAAACTCAAAATAATTCTACAGTAAATGGTTTAGTAAGTGATATTGTACCAAAATCTAATTAGTTGCTAATTTTAGTATCTTCAAAGTACTAACATTAGTAATTTTTACTGGTTTTGACTAATATTAGTTAAAAATTTTAGTATTGGTTACCAATTTCTGCACTAGGTCCTTTTGGACTAAAATTAGTTAAATTTTTAGTATTGAATACCCACGTTTTTTTTTTGGGTGTAGACGGTTGAAATATGGAACGAATTTATTATTATGGTCAATAACCAATGGTCGTATTGAGTTCGGAAAAAAGGGAAAAATCGGACTAAGGGGAAAATATTTTCCCTTGAAGAACTAAACCAACCTCTAAAAAAATGCCATTCTTTGTAGGTTTTTTTTTGTATTTTGGTTTAATATTTGAATTCTGTTCTGGGTGAAGTTCAAAGACTAAATTTGGCTTTTGGAGCGGAAAATGCAGACCATGTTAAATTGTACAATGATTTATAGCGGTTGCTTAAAAGTTTAACCAACAAACTTATAAAAAATTTAGTTTGAAAAAAATATTATTTTTTTATCTATTTAAAAAACAGTCCAGTGCTTTTTACCCTTTTTTTAACCACATTTACGCGTTTTTACCCGTTTATAAAATTTTTGTGCGCGTTTTGCTCTGAAATAGTTGGCATCTCTGATCACATTGATAATATTCACATTCAACGAATGCGTATGAGTAATACTGAATTAATAATATTACTTATACGCAATGCAGGTTACATTTTCCAATAGCAAATTTGCTATACGAATTGTTTTTTCCTTGTCGATTGAAATTTACAGTATTTTTTTGAAATTCTACAAATTAATATTTTTAAATGTATTGTACATTAGGGCGGGTCGATTTGTATGGATAAAAAAATTAAAAATCGTATAGCAAAAACAGAATCTACAAAAAAATCTAAGAAAGTTTTCCAAAGAAACCATTGGTGTAAAATCAAACCCGACGTGAATATCCATCCGTCCGTCTGTCTTTCTGTCTCTGTAAAATACTCTAACTTTTAAATGTTGGCGGAAGAACTACAAATATATATGGCAAGTTGCTACGGCGTGGGGTATATATTTGCCATACTTCTGGTCAGATAAGTATTGAATTTCAGCGAAATCGGCACAATGGTTTATAAATTATGAGCACAATGGGGAATTTCAGATGGGTTTTATCCAGAATTAACGTGTTGAATAAAACGGTAAACCACAAGCTGCGTATTTTGTCCTCTAACCCAAAACATTAAATTATAAGCAAGTCTTTTTTTTAGAAAAAATAGTGTTATAATTATTTGCAAAACGAATTGAAATATGGGTCAAGGACCCCATTAAGTTTATATATTTCATTTCATCCATTTCTAAGACGGCCTAGCTATATACATCAGTCCATCTGTCTATGGAAAGCAAAATACAGTCCAAACAAAAGAGCTCTAAATTTGGTAATGATTGTATTACTTAAGTGCAAAAAAGTGTTTTTACGTTTCGGAGAGTATAAAAGATTCGGCACCGAATTATTTAACACTCTCATTTGTTTTTTATACATATGAGGTATTCCACACCAAATGTCCCGCTACAAAAAAAAATGTGTCCCGTTAATTTCTGAATAGGTTGTTTGGATAGCCCTATATGAAACTAAGAAAATTGCGTTTTTGGTTTTTTAAATTTTCAAAAACTAAGCTTAGGAGGCGTTGTCAAATATCGGAAAGATGGTAAAATTTGTGGCAAGTTGTCTTGATTAAATATTTATCTCATTAAAACGGAATGCACCTCAATGTCAAAAATTTACAATCTTATATAGTTTTGTATGGGCTATCGATTAATTTTTTTTTTGGAAAATTTTCAGAACCCGTTCTGAAATTTTCAATTTTTTAAAAAAGTCAATTTATCAAAATTCCGGCCTCTTTTTTTTTCTTTTTTAAATTTTTTTTAAAAGTTTAGATGTTTGTCCATCCACACAAAAAAATTCAGAAACACGTTCTTCGTTTTTTTCGAGAAAATCGCATTTGAACTTTAAATTTTATAACAATTTTGTAATTTGCTTGTATTTTCTTGATTTACGTTGCGAATGAGTAATATTAATTGCATAAATATTCCTCATACGCTCTGTTGAAACAAGAAAATACAAGCAAATTACTAAATTGTTATAAAATTTAAAATTCAAATGCGATTTTCTCGAAAAAAACGAAAAATATGTTTCTAAATTTTTTTGTATGGATGGACAAACATCTAAACTTAAAAAAAAAATTAAAAAAGAAAAAAAGTGGCCGGATTTTTGATAAATTGACTTTTTTAAAAATGGAAAATTGCAGAACGGGTTCTGAAAATTTTCAAAAAAAAAAAAAAAATAATCGATAGCCCATACAAAACTATATAAGAAGGTAAATTTTTGAGATTGTGGTGCATTCCGTTTTAATGTGATAAATATTTAATCAAGGCAACTCGCCACAAATTTTACCATTTTTTCCAATATTTGACAACGCCTCCTAAGCCCAGTTTTTGAAAAATTGAAAAACCAAAAACGGAATACTCTAAGTTTCATATAGGGCTAGCCATACCACCTATTCAGAAGTTTACGGTACACATGTTTTTTTCGCTGGACATGTGGTGTGGAATGCCTCATATGTTAAACAAATGGAAAATAAGTAGTTTTTTTTCACGAAAAACAAAATTATAATAAAAAAATTGATAAATACAAAAGTTTTGGTAAACAAAAAAATTTTGATGAAAAAAAGTTTTTGATGAAAAAAATTTTTGATGAAAACTAAATTTTTTTTTTTAATATTATAGAAAAAAATTTTTGATAAAATTTTTTTTTTTAAATTGATAAAAAAAAAACAAAAAAAAATTATAAAAAATAAAAATTTGATGTTATAAAATAGTTGATGAACAAAATTAAAAACAAAGTTAAAAATGCAAATGCAAAAATGACCAACATAAATAAATTTAAAAAAAAAAAAAAAAAATTCTTGAAAATTATGCTATGAGAATATCATGGTTTTAATTAGTAAAGAAAATAATGACTTCGAGCCAGAATAAACATCCTCAAAATATAATATTTTAAAGGTCGCAAAAGCATTGGAAGGCTCCTTCAGGCAGTTTTGGCCTTGTGAAAGTGCAAAAGTGCAAAAAAACTTTCACAAGGCCAAAAAACTTTCACAAGGCCAATTTCAATAGGCTTCTGCCTTTGGCGAAAAGAAAGTAAATTTTCAAATTACATCCAAATCGGTTGATAAGTACGACCTGTATTGTGTGCAAAAATTTATGTGAGTATAGAAAAAATTGCGTGAGTGAGTGTGCGTGAGTCGATTTTTTTGCGTGAGTTCGAGTGATTTATTCTCTCTTCATATTTAATTTCGTACCAAAAAAAGCATCAAAAAAAATTGTAAAATTTGGCTTAAATTGAGATTTATAAAATTAAATTGAAAAAAAAAAATTTTAAATTATGCTGAAAATTTTTAACGATTTTTGAAAGATTTTTTAAATTTTTTTTTTGTATAAATAAGAGTTTCGTGAGTGTGGGTCAACGTGAGTGTGAGTGAAGTTTGCGTGAGTGCACGTGAGCTGTATTGAATTTGCTCACGTGATTGTGAGTGAGTGTGAGTAGAAAAAATATGCTGGCGTGTGAGCGTGAGTGAGTGTGAGTCAAAAATCACTCACGCGCCCATCTCTACCCTGTACCACAGAGTGGTGTATGATTAATACTAAAATAATAGTATCACTTATACGCAATGTGGGGTACAAATTTTAAATTTGTGGTATGACTGCATCAGTTTATCAAAACCAATAATTTATTTTTCGTATACTTCCCTTCTTTGAACTATATAAATCTTTCAAAAAAAATTAAGTAGTAAAAAAATTCTTTCAGGAAAAATATTCTAAAAAAATAAGATGAAAAAGATATGAAATCGTGCTATATTTATGTACAAAAAAAATAAAAACAACAACAAAATTTTCCAAAAAAAAAAAAAAAAAGTGAGTGTGTTAAATTCGGCTATGCCGAATCTTTAATACCCTCCTATATGTAAAAATATGGAGTTATTATGAATCTTGCAATTAATTAATCCACTTAGTTATTATTTAAATACTTTTTTATGTACACACCCACAAAAGAGGGCGGGTCAAAGTTTTTGTTTTTACTTTTTTATCCGCTGGGTCCACATGCAGGATTTTTAACTTCTTTTGACATAAAAATGTTGCATTTTCTTAACAAAAGTACAAAAAACCTGGAAAAAATTTCGTTTTTCTGAGGTTGGTTGGGAGAAACTTTCCCCCTTTAGCCCGATTTTGCGTAGTTCCGTTCTTTGTCACACTATGAGCATAAGAAATATTTGTACCAAATTACGAAAGTCTATCTCTTTTATTTTAGACTGTATTGTGTCCTTTACAGACGGACATACGGACGGACTGACATCGCTAGAATGTCTTAGAATCGATCACTGATAAATAATATAAAAAGTACTATATGGGATCTAAGACCTATATTTCCATGCGTTACACACGGAATGACAAAGTGAGTATACCTACATACTGTGGTTGCAGAGTATAAAAATATTATAAAAATCTCCCCTGAAAAAGAAAACAAGCACCCACAAAATGTTGAGTATAATAGTTAGCACTTTGTTTTTTAATCACATTTAATCTCGTTTTTTCATTTTTTGTTTTTTTTTACATTTCTGGGTCAACATCTTATTTTTGGTGTTTATTCATTCATACTTATGAAGCAGTGGTGGCTATAATAAACACGTCTAAAGACGAAGAAATAAGATTTCATTTTTATTTAAATTCACATTCATACCTACATTTTCTTTTATAAATGGAACCTGTCCATTTATTATTTGCTTAGCAGTTATTATGCTCTTAAATTGTGTAAATTCAATGGCCTTGACAAGTTTTATTTACCATGTTCCCCCTCTAGATTTCAGCTGGAAGTTATTTTCTTTCTAAGGCGTTTACATAAAAAAGGCGTTAATTTATAAAGAAATCTCTAGAGTTTTTTTCTGCTTTGGTTTCTTTTTTTTACTTGTCATAATTTTGTTTTATTTGCTTCTCTGAACAGGTAATTTAGGTAATGTTATGACATTTTTTTTTGGGGTTTTCTCTTTTTTTTTAGTTTTGTAAATTTATGACACCAACCAGATTGTAAATGTATATGTGTGCTTGTATTTCCTGTGTGTATGAGTATATTATATTTTGCTGTCTGAGGTCATAGTGCCAATGTCTGTCTGTATATGGTTCAATGTAAAAAATGACCCCATATAATGGTGATGTATAAATTAAGTGAAGCAGAAATTTTATAGATAAGATTTTATTCATTAAAGTGTAAATTTTACACTTGTCAATATAAATTTTATTTTTTTTTTATTTTTTTCAAATTTATTTCTGTTATTTATGGAGTAACAAAAAGAGGTGTTAGTAACTAATAAAATATAAGGTTAAATTAAATTTTTAAGCTTTTAGTAAAGAATGAGACTATAAAGGTTTTTAATTTTGATTTTTTCAACACAAATCTTCTCAAATTCAAAAATAAATTTTTCCTACAAAAAAATTTCGTTTGTTCTGAAGAGTTTTTCCAACGGAAATGGCATCAGATCCATTTTTTTAGTGAAAAAATTCTCAGATTCATAAAATTTAAAAAAAAAAGTAATAGTATTTTTCATAAACACTGAAAAAAACTTGTTAAATTACCAAAAAAAAACTTCAAAAATATTTTTTTGCTACCTCCTATTTTACAAGAATTCCTAGTAAAAATGGCGAGCTTTTTACCAATAAACCTATTTACACCTATTTTCACGCGATAAAACTAACAACCCGCCAGAGTAAAAGTTTTGATATAATCATATAATTTTTAATATAATGTTATATAAATTGATCTATTATTTGATCCCAAAAATGGAGGATCTAAACATATATGATTATATCTTAATAGATCAATTTTGATATAATTAGATATAATTTGATCACAAAAATGGAACGGTAAATTTCATCCAATTTGATATTGAAGATCATATTAGAACTAATATGATATAATTATATATATTACTAGCGTGGCTGGGTATTGGGTTGCCCGTAAATACAGAAAATTTTCATAATGATAACAAATGACCCTTTTTTGGAACTTTTCGCTATGGAATCTTTATATATCGTCACCTAAGAATTGGTTTGCTCCATAGGATGGGGTTTTTACCATCCTTTAGAGCAAACCAATTCTAAGGTGGCGTTATGTCTTAATCCTTTACAAAAACTGTGCTTATGATGATCACAACACTTACAATAAAAAAACTAAATACATCAGTTGATATAATAAATACTACGTCAACTTTAAGATTTATTAATTTGAGCAAAAAAAAAAAAGAAATTGAATAAACAAAACTGCGAGTAGACGATCCTACATTCCAAGTTTCAAGTTTCCAGTACCATTGTTTCAGATAATATGAAAAGTACCAATGTGCTCGTTTTTACTCCCTTAGAATCGAAATTTCGAAAAAAGTCTTTCTACAGATTTTTTTTTTCTGTTGTTGGATCCTACATTCCTAATTTAAGTTTTTATGACCTCTATTTAAGAAAATATAAACAGTACCAAAAAGTAATTTTTTGGGGGATTTTTTCCCGTTAGAGGATGCTACATTCCAAATTTCAAGTTAATAGGCTCATTATTTAAGAATATATAATTCCCTTTTTTATTATTTTGGGAATATTTTATTTCGCTAGACAATCTTACATTCAAAATTTCCATCATAATAATTTCAGAAAATATAAAAGGTACCATAGTACTCGTTTTTATCCCCTTAGATCAGAATCGGAATTTCCAAAAAGTACATTTTTCATAGTTTTTTTTCTGTGTTGGATCCTACATTCATAATTTTTAGTTTTTATGACCTTTATTTAAGCATGGGATGCTACATTCCAAATTTCAAGCTAAAAAAAAACATTATTTAGGTATATATAAAAAGTAACAAAATACATTTTTTATCCGGTTTACCCCCAAAAAACCATTATTTCAAAAAACCCAGCCCTAGTGGATCTATATTCCGGGAGATGCAGCTACATTTCAATTTTCAAATCTCTAGCTTCATTGGTTTGTGGAACTATAAAAAGTACTAACGTACCAGTTTTTGCAAATTGTACCCAATTGGAATCAACATTTCCAAAACCCAAGCCTAAGTGGACCTATTTTCCGAGAGGTGCATCTATATTCCAAATTTCAAGTTTCTAGCTTCAGTGGTTTGTGGAAATATAAAAAGTACCAAAATACCTTTTTTACCCCTATTCCCTAGAATCAACTTTTCCAAAAACACAGCCTTGAAGGATCTATATTTCGGGAGGCGCAACTACATTCTAAATTTCAAGTCCCCATTTCGTTCGCTGTTTTATTCCATTTGATTCCCTGTTCCATTCCGATTAGTCCTATGCGGCTTTTATTCCGTTCCGAATATGCGCTTACATGCGCTAAAAAACAAAAAATTTTTTGCCTTCATTAGAAATCTTTATTCGCTAAATGACCCTGCATTCCAAATTTAAAGTTTCAAGGACCATTATTTCAGGAATTATAATAAGTACCAAAATACACGTTTTGACCCCCTTAGAATCAGAATTTCGAAAAAGTTCTTTTTCAGAATTTTTCCCGTTGTTGGAACTAACATTTTAATACTTTTTTGTAGGACCTTAATTTCAAAAAATTTAGAAAGTACCAAAGTACATTTTTACAACTTTTTACCCTTAGGAGCCCGAATTTCCAGAAAGTACTTTTTTGGGAATGTTTTTATATTAGAGGATCCTACATTCCAATTTTCAAATTAATAGGATTAAAAAGTACCAAAGTACTTCGCAAAAGTACGTTTTCTGAATTTTTCCGTTGTTGGAACCACAATCGAAAATTTTAATATTTTTGTAGAACCTTAATTTCAAAAAATATAAAAAGTACCAAAGTACCATTTTTTACCCCTTTTTACCATTAGGAATCCGAATTTCCAGAAAGTCCTTTTTTTGGGAATGTTTTTCCGTTAGAGGATCCTACATATAAAATTTCAAATTAATTGAATTTTTTTTCAGAAAAAATAAAAAGTACCAAAGTACTCGCTTTTTCCCCTTTTTCAACTCTTCGTTTTTACCCCTTACAATCAACATTTCCAAAAACCCAGCCTTAGCGGATATGTATTCCGGGAGGTGAAACTATAATTCAAATTTCAAGACTCTAGCTTAATTGGTTTGGGCTGTGGGATGATGCGTGATTAGTATGTCAGTCAGTCATCAGTCATCAGTCAGTCACGTAACTACTTTATATATATAGAAGATTATAAGTTATTTGATCTAATTTTTTATAATATCAAATTAGATAACATTTACCGTTCCATTTTTGGGATCTAATTATGTCCAATTATATCAAATTTGATCTAACAAGATATAATCATATATTTTTGGATCCTCCATTTTTGGGATCAAATGATATATGGCGCCGTATTATTTTTTTTTAGTCGGGCGGTGAGAGAAATCCTTTTAGAACGAAATTTCACTTTAGAAACACAATGTTTCACAATTTTTGAAAAATTTTTGAAGTCTTAAAAGTTTTTTTAAAGCTCAGAAAAAAACTTTTTTTTGATTTTGGAATGCTTTTGGTTTTTTTTTTTTTTAATTTTCAAAGTTCCAAAATTTTTTTTTTAAAGTCGCAGACACAAAATCTTTTTTGGCAACTCTTTTTCGGTTTGTAATAAAAAAATAATTAAAAAATGATTTAAGGAAAAAAAAATTGAAGTCGAGACTTTCGGATTTTTTTTTTTTAATTTTTGAAGTACCAAGTGTTTCATTAAAAAATGTTTTTAGAAAAAAAATGTTGAAAAATTTTCTAAGTCCTATAAAAAACTCAAACATCGGGTTACACATGGAAGTACAGTTATATATGTGCAAATGTGTACATATCTGAAATTTTTTTTTGAAAATTTTCAAAGTTTTTTTTTGGAATTTTTTTTTTGTGTTTAGGAGTAAAAAAATTCAGTTCAAAATTTCAGTTAAAATCGTTTTGTAATTTTTTCCGACTAGATTCAAAGTTAAACATTAAGAATGCGTTTTGGAGGGGGTTTGTGGGATGTCCCTCGAAACAAATGTTAATAAATTCATTTATTACGGTTTTTAAACTTAACTTAAAAGTAAGGTCTTTCACAGGGCACCCACCGATAGTCCTGAAACCCTAATACGGGAATGAGGGGGAAAAAATATTTGCTACCTGTTTTTTTTTTAGCTGCCCTATCTCAAATTTAAAAAAGGGTTGCCACCTTATGAAAAAATTAGGGCTTTCGGGAAAATCCGTATAAAAGCCGAACTAGCAGAAATTTCGCCAAACGAAAAAATACGGGTCAGATTAATTTCGATAGAGATTATTGTTGTATATGGTTTTCTCGTTATATACATTAGGGCGGGTCGATTTTTTTTGTCAAAAATCGTATAGCAAAAACATAATCTACAAGAAATTCTAAGAACATTTCCCAAAGAAACCATGTTTCTAAAATCAAACCCTATACCGCGCCTAACGACATGAAGATTTGTCCGTCTGTCCTTTTTTTCATAAGCAAACCATAGAACTTGACACTTTTTTGGTGTTTGTGTTAATTTTTGGGCTTTGGTGTGCTCTGAGGTATATCGTACAATTTTATTGGCAAGATTTTTGTAGAACATTTCATCCCCACCCTACCCCTCTTTCGGGGTGTTTTTTGCGATTTGTTAGAATAGAGCCAAAAAATACCGTTATGAGAGGGAGTTAGAGGGTTAATATGTTTCACAAAAATATTTGCCATAATATTTTCTACAAAGTTGCTGAACATACCCCAAACCTCAGATGTAAAGAAAACATAGTTTTATATACCGATATGCTGCGAGAACATAATAATAATTATGTAATTCGAACAATTTTTGGGATTATGACCGGCAAGTATATTAGACATAATCCCTGAAATGGAGAAATATATAATTAGATTGATTTGTAATGCAAACGCCACAGACGAATAATTATAATAAGAAATTTTAACAATAAATCGCTTCTTTTATCGTTAATCCATGATAATTTTACTCCATTATTTATTTTTTATTAAGCTGCAGTATATTAACGTTTGTCGTGATACTCTGAAAGTAAGTGCAGGGGTTGTGGGTTCGATTCCCTCCAAAGCCTTTGTATGTTAATTACAATGGGAAGCTGGTGCAGCGGATTTTTCTTAGTAAATAAAAGTATGTAATTGAGGATCATAATGATATTTCGTAAAAAAAAAAAAAAAAACACATAGATACTTTTGTGGGTTAAAATTGGGGAGTTGCATATCGGAGAGGAAAAAAGCTGTGTTCGATAAAAATTTTTGATAACGAAATATTTTTTTTTTTACATCAGTATTTGTTTTATTTTGAGTAATTTTTTTTATTTTTATTTTTTTAAAAATCAAAAATTTCGAGTGTAAATTTTTTTGAGTGTTTTTTTTTTTTTGAGTGTAATATTTTTTTTTAGTTTTTTTGAGTGAAAAAAATAGTTTCTAAAATATATTTATTTTTTTGCTTACCATTCCTTTTCAAAGCGTGTTTAGCGTTTTTTTTTTCAACACGGGAGTTCGGGTTAAATCCCATCTGAATTACCCATTTTGCTAATAACTTATGAACCACTTGGCAGATTTCGCTGAAATTTAGTAATAATCTGACCGGAAGTATAACAAATATATACGGCATGCTGCTGAAGCTTGCCGTATATATTTTCATTCTACCGCTAACATTTGAAAGTTAGCGTGTTTCACACAGACAGAAAGACAGACGGACGGACGGATTTTCATATCGTTAGGCGCGGTATAGGGTTTGATTTTAGACCAATGGTTTCTTTGGAAAAGTTTCTTAGAATTTCTTGTAGATTTTGTTTTTGCTATACGATTTTTCAGTTTTTTTCGATCCATACAAATCGACCCGCCCTAATATACATACATCTACATATAAACTACCCCAACGATTATACATTTTTGAAAATAACGAACAAAACGAAGCCGAATTTGGACACAACCGATACAACTTTAGATAGCCTTTCAAAAAACCTTTCGACCGGTATTAAATGTTCATAAAGTTTCTTTTCAAGAAATGGAAAAAATTCTCAAAAAACGAAAAAAATCCCGTTTTCCCCCTCCCCTTTGACCCGCTTAATGTGAGATTGGGCAGTTGTTGCTTTTAATGTGATATCGTTTAGTTTTCAAGGAAACTAAAATACTAAATAGTATGATTTATTCAGTTGTTAAACTACAAAATTTACGAAAAACTATTTTTATCAGTTTAATGATTTGTGGCTAGGGTGTTCAATTCAAATCGGGTTTTTTATTGTTCGATTAAATGATTAATCGACATTTGGCATTTTAGATTTATTCGATTAAACGAATAAAATTTTAAAATTGATGGATTAATCGAATAATTCCAAGGCCTCTGTTCTGTCTTTCACAACTTTTCAATTCACATGAAAATTTACGAATCACATGAAATCAAGATTTGTGTTTTTTTTATCACGTTTTCATTTGAAGTTGAAATCGAATAATTAAAATTTAAAAAATTGTAAAGAAAAAATTGCATTCGTTTTACTTTCACTAAATTTTATTTATGTGAAACAAAACGAAAAAGAAATTCGGATGTGAAATCTAGAACACCAAAAAAATTCGGAAATTTTCATTTTCACATTTTTTATGTGAATTACTTTTTTTGGAACAGCGGCCCAAATTTAGAAATTTTCTGAATTACAAGTTTTTTTTCGACAATTTAAAATGTTTACTTGAGTAAATAAACAACATTAATTATATATTAATATAATATTTTATTTTAACATTTTAATAACAAAGTAATAATATTTTAACAATTTTAATAACAAAAAAACAAAACAAGCGTTAAAAGATTACAAATGTATCAAAATTTGAGTTTTCTGCAATTTTGTTTAAGAAAATTTTAAAATTACAATTTTAGAAATTTGAAAAATTTTTAGAGTTCAAAATGTTTTTTTGTAGCCAAATTTATATGGATAACCAATATCACAAAAATTTTATATTTATTATCTGACTACATTTCGGAAATTTTAAATAAAAAATATTTGATTTGGGCATATTCATAAGATTTGTAATTTAATTTGTTTTTTATATTTTGTGGGTTTTTGCCCAAAACTCGAAATTTAAACAGAATTTAACGCGGTCATTAACTGCTTTGGTCCAAAATTTTATCAAGTACTTTTTTAAGGTCGTTTAACAAATCCAAGCTTCAGGAGCAGCGAAAATCCGAAAAAAAATTAAATAAGAACTGCTCTAGCAAAAATTACTGTTTTTATACCCTACACCACACTGTGGTACAGGGTATAATGAGTTTGTGCTGATGTTTGTAACTACCCGAAATATTGGTCCTAGACCCACCTTTAAGCATACCGATCGACTCAGAATCACTTTTTAAGTCGATTTAGCGATGTCCGTCCGTCCGTCCGTCTGTCCGTCCGTCCGTCTGTCTGTCTGTCTGTCCATGTAAACGGTGTAAACACGATACAGGTCGCAATTTTTGATCAATTGACTTGAAATTTGAAACTTAAGTCTCTCTTGGCAAGGACGAAGCCTATTGAAATTGGAAAAAATCGGTTCATATTTAGACCTAGCCTCCATACAAAGGTCCTCTTTAGTTTTGGCTCAAATGACTCTAATAACCGTATTATAGAAGGTATCGTTTTGAAATTTGGAAGGTAAACATGTTTTGTCTTCACAAATCATCGTTCCGAATTTCAAAGAAATCGGACCAGTTCTTCTTGTAGCCCCCATACAAACCACCTTCCCGATTTTCGCATAAATGTCTCAAAAGTCATGAAAATAGAAAATGTTTAATTAAAATTTTGTTTGTGTATTTTAAACGCGTACTTAAATAACCTTATCAAACCTGATAATCATCGGACCAGTTTTGGACTCAGGCCCCTTGTGAAAATTTCGCCCGATATTCAGTTAAAGCGGTTTATTGTCAACAAATAGAAGCCTATTTCACTCAAATTTGATTTGTGAGTGTTTTCTACACTTATTAAAGGTTTTACAACATATAGATCTAATCGGTCCATGAGATCCATTTTCCGGGAAACTCTGGTGTAGGGTATTATATGGTCGGTCTTGACCGACTATAACTTTCTTACTTGTTTTTTTTTTAAATTCCAACGCCCACACAGACCTTTGAAGAATTAATTCACTTTTTGATTTGATTCGCAAAAAGATTAATTCATATTAATAAATCAAGGAATTAATTCTTGATGATTTGATTCAAAAGAATTAATTTCAACTATTTGCTGAAAGAATTAACTAATTTTTTGTTTAATTCCTTGTTTAAATAATGATTTGATTCACTTGATTCAAATCAAACAAACTTGATTCAAATCAAACAAACTTGATTCAAATCAATTTGATTCAAATCAATTGATTCAAATCAACTTGATTCAAATCAATTGATTCAAATCAATTTGATTAAAATCATTTGATTCAAATCAATTTGATTCAAATCAATTGATTCAAATCAAAAATGTTTTGAATCAGTTGATTTAAACATTTTTTTCTTAAATTAAAGTATTTACTTTACACACGCACACACATACTATAACATTTATGCTTGTGCGGTAGTAGCAAGCAAAAAGTCAAAGCAACAGAATTTAATAGTGTACATTTTATTGGCAGCGCACAAGCTGCATTTTTTACTCACACTCACTCACGCAAAAAATAATCGGATCACTCACTAATCACTCACGCAATATTTTTTACTCACGCTCACTCACTATTCACGTGAGTAATAAAAAAACTTACTCACACTCACGCGTGACTCACGCCAGATTCAATCACGCTCACGCGTGAGTCACGCAAAATCCACTCACGCAATAAAATTTTCTTACCAAAAAAAAAAAAAATTTAAAAAAAAAATTTTTCACAAAAATTAAAAAAAAATTGGGCAAATCAAAAAATCTAATCACGCATAAAATAAATGACTCACTCACTAATCACTCACTCAGTTTTTTTTTTTTTTCAAATCACGCTCACTCACAATCACGTGATTGAAATGAAAAACACTCACGCGTGATTCACGTGAATCAAGCAAATCACGTGACCAGCGCCCAACTCTAGACTAAAGGTACACATTTAATAAAACTGTACAATTTGGAGTGTTGTTTATTGATGGCGTGTGTTTAAAATTGACGATATTCCAATGACTTTAACGCAATCAGACATGATAAGATTTTTATAATGTGCATTTTTAGTGTTTGATTTAAGTGAAAAAAGTTTAAATCAAGTTGATTCAAACCAAAAGTGATTTGAATCAGTTGATTTAAATCAAAAGTGATTTGAATCAGTTGATTCAAATCAAAGTGATTTGAATCAGTTGATTCAAATCAGTTGATTCAAATCAAAATGTATTAATTCAATTTAATCAAATCAAAGAATTAATTCTTTGCAATGAAATTAAGTGAATTAAATAATGAATTAATTCTTTTCGATTTATAGAAACAGGGAATTAATTCAATTATTTTAAATCAGATTTAAGAAATTGAATTAGGGAATTAAATCTTCAAAGGTCTGCGCCCACATTCATTTGGGTTGTATTCATATCCTCCAACCACAGTATGCGGGTATACTCACTTTGTCATTCCGTTTGTAATGCATCGAAATATCGGTCGGGGACCCCATAAAGTATATATATTATTGATCCATGACCGATTCTAAGACATTCTGTGAATGTCCGTCTGTCCGTCCGTCCGTCCGTGCGTCCGTCTGTCTGTAGATGGCACGATGTAGTCAAAAATAACAGAGGTAGCCTCCTGCAATTTGGCATGAATATGTCTGTGAGGACAAAAGTCACACGTTCGTTTTTGTCCACACCATCGTATTATATATAAATATAATAAACCTTACCAACCCACATATATCAAATAACAACATCATTGTGGGATAACCTGGCTGGATATTAAACCCACCACACATATGTTATTCTCACCATACCGAGTATAGGTATCAGCTGTTCAACCAGTATATAAGTAACAGCAATCAACAAACTCGTTCAGTTGGCTGGTAGCTGTGAAGCAGTTCACTTGGGTAAGTGTCTTGTTTACTAAGTTTATCGCGATTGGGGAGTGCTGTCGCCAGGTGCCCCAAGTTCTTCTGGATTTTTCAGCTCGTGTCTAGGTAGTGCTGTCGCCAGGTGCCCTAGTTGGACTTACCCTCGCTGCTCGCGTCTAGGGAGTGCTGTCGCCAGGTGCCCTAGCTTGGATTATTTTCGCCGCTCGCGTCTAGGTAGTGCTGTCGCCAGGTGCCCTAGCTTGGATTATTATCGCCGCTCGCGTCTAGGGAGTGCTGTCGCCAGGTGCGCTAGCTTGGATTATTGCCGCTGCTCGCGTCTAGGGAGTGCTGTCGCCAGGTGCCCTAGCTTGGATTATTTTCGCCGCTCGCGTCTAGGGAGTGCTGTCGCCAGGTGCCCTAGCTTGGATTATGTTCGCCGCTCGCGTCTAGGGAGTGCTGTCGCCAGGTGCCCTAGCTTGGATTATTTTCGCCGCTCGCGTCTAGGGAGTGCTGTCGCCAG
The DNA here is from genome assembly GCA_963921195.1 of Pegoplata infirma. NCBI lineage: Eukaryota > Metazoa > Arthropoda > Insecta > Diptera > Anthomyiidae > Pegoplata > Pegoplata infirma. The sequence goes on along the minus strand of OY992540.1, from coordinate 72,751,770 downwards.
ATGCCCTAGCTTGGATTATTGCCGCTGCTCGCGTCTAGTGAGTGCTGTCGCCAGGTGCCCTAGCTTGGATTATTTTCGCTGCTCGCGTCTTGGGAGTTCTGTCTCCAGATGCCCTAGCTTGGATTATTTTCGCAGCTCGCGTCTAGGGAGTGCTGTCGCCAGGTGCCCTAGCTTGGTTTATTGCCGCTGCTCGCGTCTAGGGAGTGCTGTCGCCAGATGCCATAGCTTGGATTATTTTCGCTGCTTGCGTCTAGGGAGTGCTGTCGCCAGGTGTCCTAGCTTGGATTATTGCCGCTGCTCACGTCTAGGGAGTGCTGTCGCAAGGTGCCCTAGCTTGGATTCTACGTCACGGTCCCGTTCCGCTAGCGCGGCAATCGGTCGCCGTTCCCTAGTTTAAGTTTTACTCTCTTTCTCATTTGTAGTTTTAGTTATTCAATAAATGAATTATTTATTATAACGTTTTAAAAACCAGTCTTTTACTCTCGGTCTCAGCAAATATAAATTTCTGTGACGATCCCTACCCCCGCGAGCTATACCCCAGCTTACAGAGGAAACTAGCCGTTACATGTCTTATGGTCCTAGACAGGTTAAGTTCGTAAATGGGCAATATCGGCTCAGGAGGAAAAAAAGTTCCCCCTTGAAGAACTGAACCAACCTCTGAAAAAATACACATGTTTTACAGGATTTTTTTTTTGTATTTTTGTTAAATAAATTAAACATTTGTTATATTTATCGGGATGGGAAGGTGCTCTCAACGTCCCCCACTGACCCCCATCAGCCCCCCCCCCAAAACAAACGCCCCTGACAATTGTTCTTTTTTATTTTTTTTACATTTTAGAGGGTACAAAAGATTCATCACAGCCGAATTTAACACTCTCACTTGTTTTTTTTTTTTAAATTCCAACGTCCACATACATTTGGTTTGTGTTTTGTTGTGACTTAAGCTTTAAAAAAGTCAAATTAACAACATTACATATTTTCAGAAAAACCATGTATTACTATTATTCGATTAATCGACATAAATTCTTCATTTTTCAACTTGAATATATTAATTTTGTATAATTTTTTACGATAAATCGCCAATTTTTCCGATTGGTCGACCCGAATAACCGCTTGATCAACTTTTGTCATTTTTCGAATAATGCTTCAACCGGTATACGCCAGGGTCGAATAATTGGAAACACTACTTCTGGTAGTACTAATAACCAAGCGGGAACTAAAGAACATATTATAGCGCTATTATGCAAATGGGCGTAAAATGCCTTGCCCTTTTTTATTACACTCAGAAAATTATGTAAGTTACTACATGTTAGTTATTTGTATATTTTACAGTAGTTAGTTGTTTTCAACTACAAAGTCAGTTGCTTTTGTATGAAAAATATCAAACAACTATTTCTGTTAGTTATTTTAAGTCGTTTTTTTGAACAACTAACAAAAAAGTACTGTGATGTAGTAACAGTTATTTAAAGTAGTTAATCTTATTTTTTTATCTCTGAAAAATTTTCAAAGTTTTTTTCCAAAAAATAAAAATTTTCGTTTTTTTTTTTTTTTTTTACAACTTTTTTTTTAAAAAAAAACTTGGAAAAAATTTGGTCTTCAATTTTTTTTTTTGAAAAATGTTTTGAAAAAATAAAAAATGTGTATTGATTATTTTATTTTTACTACATTTTAGTTGTTTTGACTACAAATGTAAGTAATTTTTACTACATAAGTCAGTTGTTTTTTGTCAGTTAAAATAACTAACATTGTTAGTTGATTTAACTGAAAAAGTAGTTGACCCCAAAACAACCTACAAAGTAGTTATTTTAACTGACATTTTCAGTTGATTTTACTAACATAATTTTTTGAGTGTAAGTAAAAATTTATTTCTGCGTCTGCAAATTTTATTTTTCAAAAAAAAAAAAAACTACTTGCTCTAAAAATCGCTTGCATTTGTGACAATTTTAAACAAAAATCATTGATTGTGATATAGGGAGCTGCTCGAAAAAAATTTGGGAAGTATATGTGTTTGCAACATTACTCTTTTATTTGAATTATAATTCATCTCATTAAAAGATACAGCATTTGCTTAATGCGTTAAATTTTTTTTTTTTGTTCATAAAACACAAAAAAATAATTTATATAATTACTCACAAGAAAATGAAAAACATATTATGAAACGTACAGTGGCTCACATCACAAGTCGGGCAAAAGAAAGGAATTCACTTAAGACAAAGTGAAAAGGGCTTGGTCTTAATCTCGTTTTCCAATACGATCTTCATAGCTCAAGCTTGGTGGCCGCACATTTAGGTCACGGCTTGTCTATAACACCGTCCGACAAAAATGATAAAATTCGTTAAACTGGATAATATACGTTTGAAACTAGAGACTGAATGTAGTAAAACTGCATTTACAGTTTTTCATTTCATGATCCTGTTTCCTTTTAAAAAGACTTTAAATTTTTAGAGGATTAAATTTTATAAAATATTTTTTATACCCTCCAACTACAGTATGGGGGTATACTCACTTTGTCATTCCGTATGTAACGCATCGAAATATCGGTCGAGGACCCCATAAAGTATATATATTATTGATCAGTGATCGATTCTAAGACATTCTAGCGATGTCCGTCCGTCCGTCCGTCCGTCCGTCCGTCCGTCCGTCTGTAGTTAACACGATGCAGTCCAAAATAAAAGAGCTATACCCCTCAAGTTTGGCACAAATATGTCCTATGTTCCTAGGCAGGTTAAGTTCGGAAATTGGTCAAATCGGTCCAGGGGAAAAAAAGTTCCCCCTTGAAGAACTAAACCAACCTCGAAAAAAATACACTTTTTACATGTTTTTTTGTATGTTTGTTAAGTAAATGAAACATTTGGTATATTTATCGCGATGGGAAGGTGCTCTCAACGTCATTCACTGACCCTATCAACCCCCCCCTCCCCAAAAAAAAGAAACGCCCCTGACAAATAGTAAATAAAAGAAGAGGATCTCCCCTAATTTTTCTATATTATTATTTTTAGATATCAGGAAAAAGAAGGTAAATTACAACTTTTCACAAATGTTTCCTTCAAAATCATTCAAAATGTTCAACTAAATATTTTGATAAAGTTTTCAAAGGACCCTATTCACACCCTTTTATCCTGATATGGCAAAATACAAAATGGAAAAATTAGGGGAGATACTCCTCTTTTATTTGCCATCACCAGTGGTATTCTTGAACAAGTACAAATATTTCAGAAATATTTTACAAAATGTATCCTTTTAAACTTTAACCCATTTTGATCCTCTGTTCGATTTTTCGAACAGTAGAGAACACCATTTTCAAAAAAATATTTGTGTATGAAAGAGCTTGAATTTCGGGAAAATGTGGTTATGAATATTAAGTCTCATCTTTCTAGAATTAAAAAAAAAATATACCCGCTTGACCACCGCAATTTATATGTCCATTAAATTCAATGCAAATCAGCACAAAAATTGTTTCAAGCAAAAACGAAAATTTAGCATTTTTCGATTTTCGGCTTTTAATATTTTTGACTAATTTAAAATTTTTCTAGATTTAATTTATTATCAAATTCCCATAATTTGAATTATTGTGAAACTATTTACTTTGAAAATAATGAAATAAATTAATAAAATAGCACATAAATCCAAATATTAAAATTGCATAAAAAGTTGGAATGCAGGCTTTTCTGGGAAAACGGCACATTGAAATTTTTTTTTAAAGGATTTTTGAGATCAGCGGGTGCTAATTACCTTAAAAAAGTACCTTTTTCCAAAAAAGAAAAATAAAATTGAATCTTGGTCCAAAATGGGTTAAAGTAATTTTAAAATGAAACAGGATCACCAAATGAAAAACTGCAAATGCAGTTTTATTCCATTTGATCTAAACTTTCAGACGTATATCATCCGGTTCATGTTTAATATTAGCTGTATGACGGCATAATCAACTGCCCGGCCAATAATGTGTACCACTGTATAAATATGAATATTCTACATTTACATATGAGTTTTTCATATGACTCTTAAATAAATAATATTAAAAAAAAATATAAAAAAAAATATAAAAAAACATTTTCATGTATGCTGCTGTAATTAAATTCACACGAAACGTGACATATTTCGCATTTTTTCTTATACAATTTCTAAATATTTGATAATGTCTGCTCTTAAAAGTAAAAATATTAACAACATTTTAGGTTTCTTTATTTGATTCTTAAACATAAAATGTAGATGGAGTTGAGTACAGTGTACTAATAACAATTATGTTTATTTTAGTCATTTGTACATCTCATTTAAAATGTTGTATTTGTTTACTTTTTTGTTTCTTTTTAAAGTCATAAAGTTGACTTTAAATTCAAAAAGAAAAATGACAGCTTGTCATTTGAGTTTTATGTTCATTTTACAATTTCATTTTTAATTTGTTTATACACATATTATCATTTTTATGTTTGCTGTCATAAATATTTAAATAACAATTAAAAATATTAAACAAAAAAAAAAAACACTTTGTTATTAAATTGTTAAGGAAAAAAAAAATATTAGTATCCTAAAGCTATTTAGGAAATTAAAAAACTAATATTGCAACACAGAGATTTCAGAGTGATTAAAAAATTAAAAAATAATATTAAAGTATTTTTGTAATGAAGAAATTTTTGAGGAGCTGCGGAACTTCTAAACGAAAAACAAGTGTTTGAATTTTGCAATTTTTTCAAATTTGTTTTCACACTCAAAAAATGCCTGCGAATTTTGTACACTCAAAAAAAAAAGTTTGTAAAATTACAAGTAAAAGGTGTTGTAATTCTGTTTTACTAATATTTTTGTATTTTTACAAAAATTGTTTTAAATTTAATAAAACGAAAACTACAGTTTGCTTTGTAATTTTACTATTATACGTTGGTAAATTTATTTTACAAATTTTTTAGGTAAATTTACAAAAAGGTGAATTATTTTACAAATTAAAAAAATATTACAAGGTGTTTAGTTTTTTTACACAAGAAAACTGTAATTGTACAACAAAATTTTGCTTGAGTTATTTAGTCTTTTTACCAAAAAAATGTTTTATTACAAACATTTTTTTTAAGATCGTTTACAAGGTTTTCAGTTTGAAATGTATGTATTGAAAAGTACAAAATTCCAATGTAATTTTACAAAACTTATTTTATTACTAGAATTAGTGTTGTTTTACACAAAAAAAAAATAATTATTCAACAATAGGACACGCAAAAAATTTTCTAAGTTCAGATTTTTTTGCGTTTTGGAGTAAAAAATTTTGTTTATTTTTTTTAAATAAAAAATTTCATGAAAAAAAAAGTTTGGAAATTTTTTAAGTTCCGGACACAAAAATTTTTCATCTAATTGTAGGCTTTAGCAAAAAAATTTAATTTTTACACCATTTTTTGCGTTAAGTAAAATACCACAATTTTTATGTGTTTCTACTATATAATTGTTCTAGTTTTTTTTTTTTGTATTTTTACAATTTTTTTTGGTAATTTTTTTTTAATTTGGCACCTTAAATGTCAATAAAAAGCTACTAATTATGAAAAATTAAGTTTTTCTTATTTTAACAGGTACTTAAACATCCAATCTACGATATCCAAAAAAAAATTTCCGAATTTTTAAAAATACTTGTGAAAATAATTAAAAATTAAAAAAAATATATAATTTTTTGACTAATTTTTCCTGAAAATATAAGAAATTTCTTGTGTAGCCTCCTTCGCAATTCTCATATGTTCTACTTAAGAGAAATGAAATGTCGAAAAAAATAAAAAAAGTGTAGTGTTATACATTAAAAAGCATGTTAAAAGTCTTTAAGTGAAAAAAAAAAAATCATTTCAGGTTGTTGAAGTGCTACTCCAGCTGGCGAAAAAGGAAAAATAAGATGCAACAATGGAAAAAACATTTAAATTTACAAAACAGATATGTATATAAACCAAATTTTTTGTAAATTTACAAAACAAATATGAAAATTTAAAAAACAAAATTGTATACTTACACAAAAATGAAGTAGAAAATACAAAAACAATATTGTAAATTTACAAATTATTTGGTTAAACTATTGTTTTTTACGGCAAAAAAATAAGAAAAAATGGTATATGTACAATAAAATTTGTAAATTTACCACTTTTTATTGTAAATATACAAATTTTTTGCCATAAAAAACAGTAGTTTAACCAAACAATTTGTAAATTTACAATTTTGGTTTTTGATTTTCTACTTTATTTTGTAAATTTACAACTTTTTTGTAAGTTTACAATTTTTGTTGTAAATTTTAATTTTTTTTTTGCAAATTTACAATTTTTATTGTAAATATACGTGCTTTTCAATATTTTTTTTCGGTAAAAACAGTAGTTTAACCAAATAATTTGTTAATCTACAATTTATTTTTTTCATTTTCTATTTTTTGTTTGTAAAATAACAACATTTTTCTGTAAGTTAACAATTTTGTTTTGTAAATTTACCAAATTTTTTGTAAATTTACAAAAAAAAATGTTCACCTCGAATTTAATATTTTACAAAAAAAAATTGTAAATTTACATTTTCTTTTGTTAAATCAATTTACAAATTATCCCCGTAACATTACGGGGATTCTTGCTAGTACATATTTTACAAAACCTGCCCCGTAAAATCACGGGGATTTTATGTCATTTTACAAACTTTTTTTTTTGAGTGTACTACTGTCCAAAAGATAAAATCGTGATAATGTTTTTTTAACCATATAATAATGTATTCATTTGTCATTCCATGCTAAACGAATTGAAACATCTGTCGAGGAAGACATTAATTTCACATATTACACCGTCCGACCGCCAATATTATACAGCCACTATTAATCAACGTTTTTTGGTTGAATGCGTGTAACTTCTACAATTTTTGACAGATTTTATTCAAAAACCACTTTTTTTCTTCGCAATAAATCAGTCTTGGAATTTACATACAAAAATAAAATTTAAAAAATTGCAACTAACAAGGAAAGTATCTCAATCTGATTTGCAGAAAACTTAAAATATATATAAAAGAGACGATTTTAAGGTTGGAGTGTCTCGGCTTATCGGCCATGTCAGCGTTTAAAAATTTCGTTGTCCCGTTATGAAACAGTGTGGACCTTCGGGAAAATTTTGATAATTTCAGAACTAACAGGAGCATCGTCTAGAGCAAAAATACGTGTCGACTTAAATTTAATAAAGATTATTTCGTATTCATATGGATATCGTAGGTCTATGTCTTCATATAAATACTGACATTTTCATGAAAAAATTATTTAACAAAGCCGAATTTTTATAAAGCTATGCCCCCTTGAATAGGCATTAAAAAACACTTTCTTCTCGTATGTAAACATCATATAGTTTCTTAGAGAGAAATGGCTGAAAAAGGCAAAAAAAACGATTTTTTCGCCATTTGCCCCATGTTTTGAATCCCTAACTCCCCGTTATGTCCGATATGTGGAAACACCCCTACCTTAGATTTCTCTTCTTTATATACATTTCCAGTTTCGTGAAAATCGGTTTATAAGGGGTCAAATACTTTCCTTGAAAGTTGAATTTACAAAAGAATTTATTTTTTTAAATTTCGTTTAAATTGGAGTAAAATTGTCGATATATCGATGAATAGATTATAAGGCGATTATCAGATTGAACTAAGCTATTGTATAGAAAATTGATAAAGTATTTAATAAGCTTAAATTTAAACCAAAAAAATTCAAATCCGCCGATTTTGTCCGGAAATAATTTAATTAACACTTTGAAAAAAAAAAAAAAAATTTTTTTGGAAAAAATAATTACAGCAAACTATTTCTGTAAAATTTCAAAATAATCTGCTAAAAATATGTTCAGAAAAATCTTTTTAGTTGCATTAAAAACGAAAAAAAAAAAATTAACACTTTAAAAAAACAAGTAGAAAAGTTAAATTCAATTTGGCCGAATCTTACCCTCCATCCACAATGCCCTTTTTAAGTGATAGTAAATTTTTTAACATGCATAAAATAAAATTTTAGATTAGAAATATTTTATTTTGTGTAAAAAAACTTTTTTTAACAAATCTTTGAAAAAAAAAAAAATAATTTACAAAATTTTTTTTTTGAGTGTAAAATTTTTTCTGCGTGTAAAATTTTTTTCGAGTGTATTTTTTTTTTGAGTCAAAATATTTTCGAGTGATTTTTGTCGTTGTAAAATATTTTTGTTTCTTACCAATGTTTTTAAAACAGGTTTAACGGGTTTTTAACACGTGAATTTTAGGTAAAGCTAATCTGAAATAACTTGTGAACCACTAAACCGATTTGGCTGAAATTCAATTCGAACTAGGCCAGAGGAACGACATATATATATGCCAAACTTCAGTACCCTCAGAATTGGCTTTCAAAAGTTAGCGTTTTTTTTATCTCGTAAATTCACGAAAAACCCTTGCCGAAATTCAGTCTTTTGCTCATAACTTTCGAACCACTGGACTGAAAACAAAGGAAGGAAAAATAATAAATTATAACACCGCTCTACAAATCTGAGGTTTGTCGCTGCGTTTTGAATGAACCCAAAAAAAGTTTTTAGGTTTTGGTCTCCCGAGTCCAAAACCGTCACTCAAATTTTTTTATCACGTCACAATTTTGAGAAAATCGCGGTTAAAGTGTCAAAAAAGGCCCATTTTGGCCATTTTTAAGAGCCTATAAGATAAGATTCAGACATGCGAATGACTTGATATTAAGCTCATTCGAAAGTGCGTAATTTTCTCTTTAAGACAAAATCAAATTTTCTTGGAATTTATTTTTTTATAATGGTGAAAAAATCATTAGCCACAAGTGTTTTAAATCTAATATTTACGTACGTATTTGTATGGAAATTTGTTAAAAAACACTGTGTAAATAAACTAAATATTTAAAAAATGGAAGGTTTTTTGTAAATGATTTTTTTACCATTTTAAAAAATTAAATTTTAAGAACATTTTATCTTGTCTTATAGAGAAAATTGTATACTTTTGAATGAGATTGATACCAAGTCAATCGCATGTCAGGATCTTATATTATAAGCTTTCAAAAGGATCCAAAATGACCTTTTTCGGCACTTTAACCGCGAATAACTCAAAATCCTGATGTGATAGACATATTTGGGTCGCAGATTTGGAATCAGCGCAACAAACCCTACCTATACCACTTACCAGAATCCAATACGCATTTTCATGTTGAGCTGTGTAATCGATATACAAAGGCTATGTCCAGTATGTTTTTGTGATATATTTTGAAATGGAAATGATATCTATGTTACCCATTTCCTTGAGGCCATCAAAAAAAGGCTTTCCTAATGTCATCAGTCTGACCTTGGATAAGGCCGGGCATTGCAAAAGGTAGTGCTGTGGAGATTCCTCACAGTTTCGTCTTCGCAACTGCGGCAGTGCCTGCGGTAAGGTAACCCTAGCCTGCTAGCGTGGCGTCCAAATGCCCAGTGGCCGGTTAGAATGGATATTATTCTTGATATTGTGACCCTATTATTTGCTATCAAGCAGTCCGATCGTTTTTTACTGTAGCACGGCCATGTACTACGAGCCCTTTTGCATGTTGTGAGTTCTCTCCAGAACTTGTCTGCAAGTTCCTGGAAATATATATCTAATAGATTAACTACCCCACCTATGGGTATGTTAATCTCTATCGCCATGCTGATGTCCTTGCCTGATCCTTGTCGAACCAGTTCATCCGCCGCTTCGTTGCCGGCTATATCACTGTGGCCTGGTACCCATATCAGTGTGGCTATAGATATCGTGCCTAGGTCGTTCAGTGCCTTCTTGCACTCGGTTACAAGTCTCGACTTGCTAAATCTAGAAGTTAAAGCCATAATGGCCGCCTGGCTATCCGAGAAAATATTAACTGTTCTCCCAGTTATTTCCTCACAAAAAAGTTCGCGACAAGCTTCTGTTATCGCCGCAACTTCTGCTTGAAAAACACTACAATAATCCGGCAGTCTTAATGATATTGACAAGTTACGTTGAGCACAGTGTATTCCAGCACCCACTCCGCAGGCCATCTTAGAACCGTCTGTGTAAACAGCTATTTCGCAATTTAGTGATGGATTGTTTTCCTTCCAATCCTCCCTTGTGGGTATAAATGACTTATAGGTTCTGAGAAAATCCAACCTTGAAATTTCATAGTCCGTCACTGTAGGCAGGAGCCCACGCGGAAAAATACTCATAATATTGCTATGTCCATTAAAGGTGTCCTTACAACTAAGGTAATTTTTCAAAATCACTTTTTAATACGTGGTAGGGTCCTAAATTGTAGTTTTGTATCTAAAAATGAGTGAGCCAAAATTTGAAGACAATCGGATAAAAATAACTCGTGCCGAAAATGGATTGAAGTTTTGGGACACTCTTATCTGATGAAAAAACACGTTTTTTCTAGTTTTTTGAAAAATATTGGTATATGCTATTTTTTGTTAATTTTTTTGTTAAGTAATATGAAAATGGTAATAAATTACCTTTCCAAAAAGCTTAAAGAAATTCAAATCGGATGAAAAATAAGCATTTTACGCATACATGCCCCAGACCATTGCATGGTTTTTAAAGCCAAAATTTGAAAATTTTCAAAATTTTTAGGCAAAAAAATAAAAAAAATTAAATTTTACTTTATTATTATATTAAATACATGTTATAGATAAAAACTAACAGATATGGTAGTCTAACTTTTTTTTCATTTGGCGTAGGTAGTGATATAACTTCCGCGGATTCCAGAGAAAATGAGTTTTTCTAAAATAATTTAGCAAATATGGGAAACAATTTTCTGTATTGTATTATACGAAGTGGAATTCATAAATTCTGTAAATTTTTTGAGAATTCGGGCATCTTTAACCCCTTTTCGTCGAGGTGAAATGACAAATTTGAGACGTTATACATTTCTATAATACAAAATATCTGCATATATCCGATTTCTCAAAAGTTACAGAATTTGCGTTTTACACTTCGATCCGCACAATAGAGCACAAATTTTCAAAAATTTGCTTAATTATTGTAGAAAAACGCATTTTATTTGGAATCCGCGGAAATTTTATCACTACCCGTGCCAAATAAAAAAAAAGCTTGACTACCATATCTGCTATTTTTAATCTTAAACATGTTTTCAATTTGATCATAAAGTAAAATTAAATTTTTACTATTTTTTTGCCTAAAAATTTTGAAAATTTTGAAATTCTGGCTCTAAAAACCATACAATGGTCTGGGGCATGTATGCGTAAAATGCTTATTTTTCATCCGATTTTAATTTTATTAGTCGTTTTGAAAAGGTAATTTAGTACCATTTTCATATTATTTCACAAAAAATTTAACAAAAAATATCAAATACCAATGTTTTTCCAAAAACTAGAAAAAACGAGTTTTTCGTTCTTATAAGAATGTCCCAAAACTTCAATCCAATTTCGGCACGAGTTATTTTTAGCCGATTGTCCCCAAATTTTGGCTCACTCATTTTTAGATACTAAAGAACAATATAGGAACCTACCAGGTATAAAAAGGTGATTTTCGTTTTTAAGGACACCTCTAATGTCCATGATTTCTTGCCTTCCAGCAGTTAATGTCCCTAAGCCCAAGAGCACTTCTAGCTGCAGTATTCTTGACAAAAAGATCAATTGGAAGTAGATTCAACATGACATTTAGAGCGTCAGTCGGGCAAGTTCTTAATGCTCCTGTGACACCTATGCATGCTGTTCTCTGAATTCTCGTCATTTTTCTACGGTTGTCCTCTTTGTCCAATGCTTCCCACCAAACCAAAGCACCATAAGTTAATATTGGTCTGATTACAGCGCTATACATCCATAGTACCATTCCCGGCATTAACCCCCATGTTTTGCCGAATGTTTTCTTGCAAGCATAAAAAGCTACACAAGCCTTTTTTACCCTATGTTCAATGTTGTATTTCCAATTTAATTTGCTATCCAAGATAACCCCCAAGTATTTTGCTGTCTCTGAGAGCTTCAATTGCTGTCCTCCTAGGTAAGGTAATTCAAACTGCGGAAATTTTCTCTTTGTTGTAAATAAAACCAGTTCCGTCTTGTCTGGGTTAACCTCAAGACCACAACCTGTAGCCCACGAGTTGACTGCACCCAGCGCATTCTCCATAATATCACTTATTACGGAGAGTTAAGTCCTCTACATTAAACTTGAAAGCTAAAAAAAAATTGCGTTATTAAAAAAATGCATTTTATATGCAAATGATTTTTTTTAGTGCATTTTCGTCAACTTTCACCTTTTTTATTTTTTTTTAATTAACATATTATGAAACTATGACATTTTTAGAAAAAAAAAATCAGTCAGCATTTTAATAGGACACAAAAGTCTTCTATTTTTATTTTTTTTTTTTTTTTAATTATGTCCATATAAAAAGAAAAAATTTTTTTTTTTAATTTTGTTAATAAATGATTTTAGGATTTTCAAATCGTTTATCGATGTACTTTGAAGATCTATAACTCCTTAAGTAAACATCGGATTTTGATAATCAAAATTGAAATTGAAAGCAAAAATCCTCTACTTTAAACGAAAAAGTTTTAAAAAATTGTGGCAATAAAAGAATGGTGTAGTTTACCACTTTTTAATTTTTTGTGGATTTTTAAAAAATTAAAATCGCGAATCAAACCGCGAATTTTTGGAATTTAATTAAACTGTAAATGGGAATGCCTAAATGGCTCCTTAGAGTATCTGGATTCATAATGAAAAAAATATCTGAGGACCCAAGTCCAGATTTTTGTTTTTTAGCGCCCTCTAGCGGCGGTTTAGAGCAAAATAAATATCAAACATGGATTCCCCGTACCCAAAAATACCAGGTACACCTCTTAATTCAAAATAAAAGCTAAATTTATTAGTAAAACAATATATTCCAAATAATAAGCCCAGCAAAAAAATTCGGTTATCGTGCAAAGCTATTTTTGAAAATTGGGGTGTCTAAACTGATTTTTAAGACATGGTTCGTTCGGCATTTTTTCTTAGAATTTTATTCAGAACCCGAATATGCTAGACGATTTTGTCGAAAAAAAAATTACTCCGCCCTATTATATATACCCTCTATCACTAGAGTGGAGGGTATAACATTAGAAAATTTTCGTGAAAAAATAATTACAAGAAACTATTTATGTAAAATTTCAAAATAATCTGCTTAAAATATGTTCAGAAAAATAGTTTTCTGAACATATTCTTTTTAATTGCATAAAAAATTAACACTTTGAAAAAAAAAAACTTAGAAAATTTTCTCGAAAAACAGAATGATAGCAAATTATTTCTGTAAAATTAGAAAATAATCTGCTTAAAATATGTTCAAAAATATTTCGTAATTCAGCAAACAGAATCAGTTAAAACGCAGTAAAATGTCTTTTCTAAATAATGATTACAGAGATTTTAGTAAAAATATCCTTTTCAGCAGAACAATCTGCTGAAAGATTGCTAATTCTATTGAAAGTCGTTTTACAGATTTTTTGACATGTTTTTTCTTTGAGTGTGGAAATTTAAATTTTTGTATAAATAATTTTTTTTTTGAAATGTTCAAAAATCAGTACAATCAGTACATATTTAAAAAAATCAGTACAAATCAGTACAAATCAGTAAATCGTTTTCTGATCAGTACCCGTGGTCAAAAATCAGTAAATTTACTGAACAAATCAGTACGAATGGTCACTGACCTTATAATTTTGAACTTATAATTTTGAACGCGAATATTTTTTTAGGAGACTAGCAACATTTAGAAGTAATGTATCAGGTTTTGTAAAAAAAGGCACAAAAAAATAAAAAAAAAATAAGTTTCACAACCTAATTTCCTGGATAAAATCGATTTGAGCAAGTTGATCCCGACCTTCCAAAAATCTGAAAAAAATCTCAAAAATCTTTGCGGCCACAAGAATTGATATGCCTCTTCAAGAGTTGCAAAAATCCAAAAAATATTTTAATGAAACGCCCTAAAAGTCAGCCTGGCTATATATATTGGTTCCTGTAGTTCCTATAAGGAGCAAAGGGCCTAGCTATACTGTGATAAAAATTATTAAAAAAAATCAGAGCAACAAGGAAAAATTCTAATGAAATGCGAACGAAATTTTTTATGTAGCATTGCAGAATAAAGCATTCAAATGCTAAAATTCCATAGTTAAATAAATATTGCTTTAATATTTTAATTACAAAATCTTAAAGTGTAAAAAAAAAAACTTGTTAACTACATTACCTTCTTAAAAATATGTTGGTGTAAAAGTTCCTAATAATGCTCGTAATTTCAAGAAGTAGGTAACTACGGGTGTAAAATACCTAACAGATATCTTTACCTAGCCGGTAAATTAACATTGAAAACTATAGTTACCTAAGAGGTAAGTTTACGAAAATTTTTCTTACACGGTAGATATCTATGCACTGATAGTTATCTGCTTGTTGAAATTACGGCTATAAATCTAACAACACAACCAATAAAAAACCCTTGAATAAAATAAATAAATCCATTTCATTTGTTTAACTTTGTTTACTTTCAATTTTCTTAAGATGTCTATGAATATTCAATTAGAAATTTATAAAGAACGTCTGGCATTATTAATTTACTTTCCACTTTTTCGTTTTATTTTTGTCCAAAAATGGTTAACGTTTGTTAAAGGTACATGACCAAAAACAGTATTGAAATCTAAATAACAAATACTCGACATGAAAAACAGTTTTATTAATTATGTCAGTCTGCATAAATTCCAAAAAAAAAAACTGAAAATCCTTAAATGTTGTTATTATTTACACACAACCAAAAAAAGTAGTAGTAATAAATAAGTCTATGTTTGTGATTGAATTTTATTATATTATTTATTTCTATTATTTATTTAGTCGACAAAATATTTTTGTTGGTGTTTGTATTAATGGAATTTCTTTGAGAGCAAACAAAATTATACAACAAAATACTGTGAATAGTCCTTGCTTGTTTAACGGCTTATAAGACGTTTACATTTAAATTGCCTTGAACTTTGTGTCCTTAGTCAATGCTAAAAAAATATAAGGCAACGACACAGAATAGTATTGCAGAATTTTTAATTGTGGAACAAACCGGCACAGGAAACGAGTTGTTTCATATGGTAACCAAAAAGAGAAAGAGTACAAATCTTTCTCTTATTTGTTTTTGAGCTGAATCTGTAAAGGGTGTTGTTTGGCAACATGTTGCTAACAGAAATTTTCCAAAAAATGTTTCCAAATATTTTGCAGTTTTATTAAATGTATGTGTATATCTAGTTCAACATTTATGATTAAACAAATGGCCGTATTATATGAAGGAAAATCTAATTTCTCAAATGCTAAAATTTAAATTTAAGACACTAGATGATGGTAAAGTGTTTTATGCATCTAAATTCTGGGAAAAAATTAATACTGTCTGCAATTGTAACACCGTTCCACAGTTTACAAAAAATTTGTGGTCAAAATAATTGGAGATCTTCTACTGAACTTAAAAAAAAAGTTTTTATTTGTTTGGTTTGTTGGAAAAATTATTTGATTACTGAATAAAAACTATTGGACTTTTTTAAATTTTTAGTGTTTGAACTTTGGAAAAATCGACTAAGAAATATTTTTAAAAAATGTTCTGAAAAATGTATACAAATAATTTAATTTTTCAGATCGACCCTCGTAGCACATTTATTACTTACTTAATCTGGACGCTATCAACATTAAATTAAAGTTTATTAAATTAACTACATAACATTTTTGAAAAAAAATCCCACTGAATCGACCCAACCTGATTTTTCTTGATTAACAAAAAATATTGATACATAACAATTTTTTTATTATTTTGAAAGATATTTTTTCTTTTAATTCCTGAGAACCAAAATGATATGAAACAATGATTGCAATGAAAAAGCATCACAATCTGTTTTACTTAACATGTTCTGAATAATTAAAGTGTATGATTACCAAAGAACCTGTCCTAGAACAACCCAGCAAAAAAAGAGCTTACCATTCAGTACAAAATTCACCACAACTTATGAACCAGATGTACTTCTTCTTCAACTGAAACATTGATGAATTTAATATGGGCGTGACACACAAAGTATGTTCATTTTATCGCCACTTTTCAGTGGCGAAAGATTGACACTTAAGTATAACATATATCACTAGTGTTTTTATCACAACTTCTGAAGTAGTGATCCGGATGTTAATATAACTTGACCTTTTGGAAGCACTTTTTTCATCACTCTATAGAAGTACATATTTCTTGGCATGATTGGTGATTTAGAACTTCTAAATTAGAAGTTCTTTTTTCACTTATTTTTGTAAGATTGATTAAAAGAGTATTTTTTTGTAATATTTACACTAAAAACACTGTTCGACAACAAAAACCTTCCAGTGAAATTTCTAACTGGTCCTTATAGATGTTGGTCTCCTGCTTCCAAATCTACCGTCCAAATTTTTCTTGCACGTACCGTTTTTGAGATATTCGCTGTTAAAAAGTAAAAAAAACACTTTTAGGGGTCCACTGTTACATATTCTTACGTTGCTACCACGAAATATGACATGATTTCATATAAAATGGACCTCCTGATTCCAAAACTGCAATCCACAATTTTCAAGCATGTTCTGTTTTTGAGATATTCGCGTTTGAAAATTTTAGTGTGATTTTTAAAGAATATAAGTGCGTAACAGTAGAGTTTGAGTTTTTCAAACGCCGATATTTCAAAAACAGTACGCGATAGAAAAATTTGGATGACAGATTTGCAATAAAGATGCCTTATTTTTACTAAATCGAGTTCTATTGTGTTTGAGCAACTTAAGAATACGTTACAGAGGACACCCAAATATTTCAATATTAAAACGCGAATATCTTAAAAACCTTACGTGATAGAAAAATTAATTTCATTGATAATCTAACGTATATACTTCGAATTAAAAAAGGAGTAATTATAGAGATCACAAAACTAAGTATAAAAATTCACGGCGAATTGATTCACAATTTTGTTTTGACCACAAACCTATACCTCAATTTTCTAAAAAGCTTAAATAATCTTTAATAATGTGATGCAGCAACATCCGCTTTAGTTCGTAAATGTATTTATTTAATTTAGGACCAACTTTTTTGATATAAGATATGAAATTTAAAAAATTTATCAATAATCGATTTTCGTCTTTTCGATTTTTTAAGCTCTAAATAAAAAGAAAAGAAATGCCATTACCAAATTTTGTCACCATTTTTGCAAAACCTAAATCTATTTGAAGCTGGACGTGGAAAAAATTGCATACTTCGTGGATCACCCAAATTCTAATTGTTTCAGTTGAAAAAGAAGTTCATATGTTGTGGTGATTTGATTTGATTCCTAAGAACATATAAAAAAGGTACTTCAAAATCATTAAGCAAAGAACTGGTGAAAGATGTTTTTATTGTTATTTTGAAGCATTTTTGGAAGTGATTTTAAAAGTACTTCCTACGGAATATGAAGTTCGGCACCTATCGCTACTTTGTATGTGGTGAAACCACTAATTCTTTTTGAACCACTTCGTTTATTTTTTGCTGGGAAGTGTTGTGAGAATCGGTTCTAAAAAATCTTAATGGGTAAGCTAACGACTAAAAAAAAAATAATATGAGAATTACTGTTTTCAGTTTCTTAAAACGAAAAAGGTGTGTAACTTTGATTTGTAATTTGGATATTAATTCGCCTGCTGGTAAATAAAAAAGTTTTTCACCAGCTGGTGGAAAAAACGTACCATAGGAGTTTATTTTTATTTTGGGGGGGAGGGGCAAATTTTTATACCCTCCAACCACTTTGTCATTCCGTGTGTAACGCATCGAAATATCGTATATATATTTATAACCAGTGATCGATTCTAAGACATTCTAGCTATGTCCGTCCGTCCGTCTGTCCGTCTGTAGAGTAGAGCTGAAAACTATCGATAGTCGTCCCATTCGATATTTTCGATAGTTTGTGTTTAAACTATCGATACTATCGATAGCATCGGATATTTTAAGGAATTGTAAGATTTTGCGTAAAATTACGTTTTTTTCATTACAACTTGGTACTTCTGAACATACAAATGACACAGTTTTTGGCGTTCACTGCATTCCAGTCTATTTTAACTCACTACGGCGATCTTCCACCATGGCGTTCTTGTTCTGTTCGGACCTTAAATTTCGCAATAACATTAACATGAGGTTACTATCATTGCATTAATACTTCAAAAAGTAGAATTATTCCAAAATGATATAAAGATTTTTAAAACGATTCACTTTTTGATTAAGTTTTCAGCAAGTGACAATCTTTTTGAAGCTAATATTTTTTCGGCGAATATGTCTTATATTCTTATATTCCTAGGCAGGTTAAGTTCGGAAATGGGCAAAATCGGACCAAAGGGAAAAAAGTTCCCCCTTGGAGAACTAAACCAACCTAAGAAAACCCGCATTTTTTGCAGGGTTTTTTGTACTTTTGCTTAGCAAATGCAACATTTTTATCTCAGAAGAAGTTAAAAATTGCAAGGGGAAGGTGCCCCATAACTCAAAATTCGGGACATTTTTTTGAATTGTTCATATACGTTTCCAAAGGTTTTGGATTATTAATCATATTCATACAGAAAACATCAAAGAACATTGTTGGTACAAAAAATTCCCCGATTATAGGTTAGGTTGTAAGTGGCTGCTGACGTTTTACGTAGGCACACATAGATTCTGAGGTCCATTGTGACCACGAGACTGCAATAGGTTTCCCCACTGGTCCCTGTCGTTAAACCAATGAGCTTATTCAGAAACTCCTAAGATATTAAATTTTGATATCTGAAAAATCAGAAAAATCGTGCAGCTCCCTAGATTACAGTGAAGCAAGTCTCAGACCAGAAAGTGGCGATTCTAAGATACATTTTATTTTAATAAAATCAAAGATTTTGAACAATTTTCGAAACGAAAAACTTCTTTAAGTTGCGGTAAATTCTTTTAAGGTTTACAGTTTTTTAACAAAAAAAAAAAAAAATTCCAAGAGATTTTGATCATAGACATACTTAAGATTTAAATCATTATTTACATAGAAAATTCTCTAATTAAGAAGTTTTTTTTGAACAGAAAAACTCTTTAAATCCAATTTATTTCTCTTCTGAAAAATTTCCAGATTATAAGACATTTTTCGTATGGTAAAATTCTTAGATTCTCAGACCTTTTCGTAAGAAAAACTCAGCTTTAAAAAAATGCTTTGATTTTGAAACATTTTGCTTAAAAAAAATTCTTTATTTCTGAGACATTTTTGGTACAAACAATTTCTTAGATTCGGAGACATTTTTCGTACAGAAAAACTCTCAGATTCTAAGACATTTATCGTATGGAAAAAATTCTCGGTTTTTTAGACTCTTTTTGATAAAAAAAAAAATCAGACTCTGAGACAATTTTTTGTATTGAAAAATTCTAAGATTCTCTGAGACATTTTTCGAATTGGAATATTCTTAGATTCTTAAACATTTTTCGTATTGAAGACATTTTTCGTATAGCGATTTTTTTTTTTAATACGAAAAATGTCGCAGATGTGTATAGCAAATTCTGAGATATGAGAAAATGTTCTAAAATTCGTATAGAAAAATTCAAAAAAAAAAAAAAAATTTTTCGTATAGAAAAAGTTTAAAAAAATATCATAATTTTCAAAAATCTTTTATCCATTTATTGAATTAGAAAATTTACAAATTCTGAAACATTTTTGTAAAGAAAAGTTTTTAAATTCACAATATTGTCAAATTTGTTTAAACTTGGAATTTTAAATGGATATTAAAATAAGTGTAGATGACACAATATTAGGGGTTTCAGTCAATTAATTCTTGTTCGATTAATCGAACAATTTTAGACGAATAATTTTTCGATTAATTTAAAATTTCTAATTTCGATTAAAGGGTTAATCGAAGAACTTATATCGATTAATCGAATAATAAAAACATATGGGTTTTCTGGAAATTTGTTTAATTTTTTTTTTTAAGTTTTAAGTCCAAACCAAATGTATGTGGCCACTGGCCAGTCATGTTTACTAGAGTGTTCCTTATTTAATTTTTTGGATTTTTGCTTCAGGAGCAAGCTTGGACTTGTTAAATAACCTAAACCTAACCTATTAGTACATGATAAAATTTTGGGTCAAATCGGTTAACTATGTGACCGCACTAAAATCGGTCAAAATTTCGAGTATCGAGCAAAAGCCTACTTAATTAAAAAAAAATTGAAAATTTTATGAATATGCTGAAAACAAAATATTTTTTTTTTTTTAATTTTTTTTTAAATGTATTCAGATAATAAATATAAAATGAAAACATACGTAAGCTAAGAATTAAAGTAAAGAATAAAAAATAAATTTAATTAAATCCAAGGATTAAATCGGATTTATTTATACCCTTTTACATTTTGGACAACGCTTAATTTTTTTTTCTGTTTATATTTACTAATTGTATGTAGATTCAGAATAATATTAAAAAAAAATTGACCCATTTTTTAATTGAATTAGGTTAATCCTAATCCGGTCTGCAAAGAACAAGCCTACACTAAAAAAATTATGTCATTAACTGTTTGTAGTTTATTTAAAATGTTTTCCGTTTAGTTGTTTTTAAAAGAAAAAACATTTGTTTCATGTTCAGTTTTTATTAATGACTACTTCAGTCCTTTGTTTCAAAAATAACACACTAAAAAATAAAGACTTTCATTAACATTCAATTTTTAAAGTCATTTATTTTTGTTCTGTAAGTAAAAACTACTGATTATTCTTTTGATTTTTAATGATTTGTGTAAGTAATTTTTTTAAATTGTTGGTATTTTTTAATGAAATATCATTAGTTTTTACCTACACAAACCAGTTATTTTTTTGTAGAAAAAAAAAAAAATCAAAAAATTATTTATAGAAATATAAAAACATGTTTGTATCAAGTGACTTTGGCACGATGGGTAGAGTGTCTGGCCAGAATGTAGTTGATTGCGGGATCGATTCCCTAAAAATTTTATTAAAAATATTTAAAAAAATATTTCAATAAAAAATTTAAAAAAATTACCTTTCATTAATTTTTATTGTTTTCGTAGGTTATTTTTTTGAAATTTGTTGGTAAAAATAACAGAACTATCATTAATTTTTAATGTTTTCGTAGGTTATTTTTTTCGAATTTGTTGGTAAAAAAGAGTGAAAAAACGTAATTTTTTAATGTTTAATGTTATTTATTTTAGAAAAGTTTGTCAACAGTAAAAAATAAATGTTGATGTTTGTTTAAACAAATGAATAATTATTGGGATGGTTTTCAATTGTTTATTCACTGGTTTCAAGTGTGTTTTTCATTTGAGGGGGTTAGAGCACAAGGGGTTCAAGTGCCTTATATTTAATAATGAGAAAAAGGAGGTTAAAGTTAAATTGCAATAAAAAATGTAAGATGATATCTAGAACTTTATTTTTTAGTTAATAGAGATCCTGAGATGTATTTTAATCTAAAAAGTTAAAAAAATACCATCTTTTGCAAAAACAAGGACCCAAAAATTGCCTTTAAAGTAAGTAAGTCGCACTTATACCCCTTGTGCTCTAACTTTTTTTTAAATTTCTAAATTTATAAAAAAAAATTAGTTATACGTAAAAGGAAAATTACATTTTATTACGAAAATCTTTAATGGTTCTTTGTTTCATTTATTAGTCGTCATAAGCAGATTCCATGACATCATTGGGCTCATCTTCATCCTCATTAGGGCGTCCCGTCAAATCTAAACTTTCGAATTTTGTGACGTAATACCTGCCGAACGATGGCCAAGGAGTAGCTAATTGTGGGAAAATTTATGAAAAATTTTTTCAAGGTCGTCTTTAGTTTAGCGGTCAAAGTTAAAAAAAATTACGTTTTTGGACCAAAATTTATATCCGAATTATTAAACCAAATCTGACTCAAATAAAAGGAACTTTTGGGTACTTTAATAGAAAAATATTTAAAAAATTGCAAAATAGCGATTTTGGTCCACAGATGCTGATTTTCAAACATAAAAAATATTTTTTAACCAAATTTGTCTTAAAAGTCGAAAAATGTTGAGTATTATGTGTGAAAAATATAAAAAATATAAAAACACGATTTTGGTCCAAAAATGCTGATTAGCATCTGTGGACCAAAATTTTTGATCAGCATTTTTGAACTAAAATCGTATTTTTTATATTTTTTTAATATTTTTGAGACAACATGCTTTACATTTTCAAAGTTCTGAGACCAATTTGGATAAAAAAATAAATTTTATGTTCAAAAATCAGCATCTGTGGACCAACATTTTTTTACATTTTTTTTTATATTTTTTCTATAAAGTACGCAAAAATTCCTAATTTTTGAGCCGGATTTGGTGAAAAAATTTGGACATGAATTTTGATCGGAAAACGCCATTTTTTCAAACTTTGACCGTTGGTTACCGACCTAAGATGTTCTTGCTAAATTTTATTACTATTAATACACGAACTTCTCGCAATTCGACCACTTGTCCAGGGGAAAAAATAAATTTTAATAATTGTTTGGAGCACAAGGGGTTTAAGTGCTCATATACCCCTTGTGCTCCAAGCAAATCAGGCATTTTAGTAACAAGAGCTAAAAATTTTCACCATATCTCGCTAACGGAGAAGAATTTCACGTTGACCTCTTGTGCTCTGAAGTTATGTGAACTTCACCTACTAATTCCATATGTTAACTCAATTTTTTTAAAAAAGTCACTTGAACCCCTTGTGCTTTGAGCCCCTCATTTGTTTTTGCCTACAAAATATTTTGAGTGTATTCTTTATTTATTTGAGTACCCATTTCTTCAAAAATAGTCGAAAAAAAATCTTGTAATTTAGAATATTTTTGAATTTTGAATTATTCGATTAATCGATCAATTTTAAAATTTTATTCGTTTAATCGAACAAATTAAAAATGCCAAATGTCGATTAATCGTTAAATCGAACAATAAAAAAAACCGATTAATTGAACACCTTACACAATATGCAATGCATATCGAGGGCGAATTTGAATATTTGACTTGCTATCTGCAATATTTTCGAAAGAGAGTTTTCGATAGAAATGTGTTCACGGATTTCGTTGTCATGTATCAAATTAATTTTTAACTGAAATATTATTTTTAAAACAATTATTTTTAAATATATTGTAGAAAAAATATTAACAATAACTCTTAGAATTGCCTACAAATAGCGGTACTTTTTGATCTCCTAAAAATGTTTCATTATGCAGATAGTAAGTTTTGAATATTTGCCCTGGATATGCTCTCAAACATTAAGTCCCAAACTCTTTGTCAAATTTCCTAAAAAATCTCCGTTTTCACTTAAAACTATACCATTTTAAATTATAATTTAGAAATTAACATTTGTATTTTTGAATATTAAAATATATTTTTAAATATCAAAATTTTTCAGCTGATCACAAATCTTGTCTTGGCGGCAGCTTTAAGTAGAGTCGTCAAAAAATCTAATGGAATAATTTTCATTATGCATAACTTACTTGGTCAGTCGCAATTACCGTTTAAAGCTGTCCTATTCACCACCATAAAAGTTTACGAATTTAAATCCACACAAGACTTTTTTTAATTAAATTTTTTTTGTATTTTTTTCAATATTTTGAAATTTTTTATATTTTTGTCGAGTCGCATTTTTAAAATTTATTGAAATTATCTACAGTAACAAAAAATTTTTTTTTTCAAGTTCCAACTAACTTTCAAAACTACCCAGGCAGAAAAATACGAACAGGAAAGCGCTGGCAAAGTACCTTTTATGGTACTCTCCCAGCGTCCAAAATGATAACCACGGTAAACGGTATGCCGTTGCTATTTTAAAGCGCTTTGAAAACGCTTTAAAAACAAAAAATATAGTACTATTATAGCACTTGTAGAACAAAAAAATGGGACGTATCTAAATTGCATAAGTCCATAATACACAACTTTTTTTGTGTTTATTTGAATAAAGAAATTTATTAAATTAGGATAAAAAAATTTTGGACAAACTTTGAACTATTTTCTAAGTCTTTATTAAAAATGCTTTTTGGAAAAATTTTGGAAAAGTCCCGAAAAAAGTGGTGTTTGAACCGAAACGGGTAGTGTTCCAAAGGGATGGGCCCCACATTTCACATGTGATGTATCCGGAGTTTAAGACTCTTCCCCACGAAAGAAACAGGTGTTTTTATATAAAAGGTGTCAAGTTTGTAATATGTAGGTCATTGTGTCTAACAAGGGAAGTATCTCAACCCATATGAACCGATTTGCCTGAAACTTCAAATATATATAAATGAGACGATTTTAAGGTTGGGGTGTCTCGGCTTTTCGGCCATATCAGTGTTTCAAAATTTCGTTGTCCGCTTATGAAACCATATGGACCTCCGGGAAAATTTCTATAACTTACGAACTAACAGGAATATCCTCTAGAGCAAAAATACGTGTCGACTTAAATTTAATAAAGATTATTTCGTATTCATATGGACATCGTAGCTCTATGTCTTCATATAAATACACCCCAAAATTTTCACATTTTCATGAAAAAAGTATTTAACGAAGCCAAACTTTTACAAGGTTATGCCACCGTTGCACAGTGCCACATTTGGCCAATCTAGCACGACAAAAATCAAAAAAAAAAGTTCCCCGATTTTTATGATTTGTTTGTATGTATTATAAAACATTCCTAATAACACGGAAATACTCATATAAGAACTATAATTCTATTCGTTATTAAGATGTGGGTGCATAAATTTGCATCTTGTAAAATCCTGAAAGTAGTGTTCATTATTTCGCATTAATTAAGTCGATTTTAAACTGTTGTAACTTTTTAACAAAAAAATATATTTATACACTCTTTTTTGGTAATTTTAAAGGATATTTAAAGGCTTTAAGTCATATGCTTTCTTCTTTTTTTAAACATTTTTTTTTTATTTTTTATTAAATTTTTAACATAATAAAAATTTGTGAAAAGAAAATTATATATTTATTTTTTTTTGATGGAATAGAACTTTTGTGTTTGGTCTCTATTGGTCGCCGGACTTCTTCAGACATATTGACCAATATCCATAGTACTTATTTCAACGGCTAACTTTTGCGACCGTCTGCGACGCCGACTACAGTGGGGCGATATATAAACCTTGTTTTTACATATTTTTTAAACATATTTTTAAAAAGTGGGCGTGGCAGTTGTCTGACCGCCCCTTTTTTTTGTGATATTATTTCTACAGTCCATCAGAGTATATATACCATGTTTAAAGAAATTACAACCAAAATTAAAAATTTTTTTAAAAGTGGGCGTGGCCGTTAACTGTCCTCTCATATTTTTCGTAATGTTGTTTTTGAAGTCAAATCGAACATATATACCCAATTTCCAGTCAATATAAATAAAATTGGATTTTTGTCGTCCTATATTGGCCAAATGTGGCACTGTGCGTTGGATAGGCATTAACAAAACCTTTCTTCTCATATGTAAACATCATATAGTTTCTTAGAAAGAAATGGCTGAAAAATCCAAAAAACGATTTTTTCGCAGTTTTTGACCCATGTTTTGAACCCCTAAATCCCCGATATGGCCGATAAGCCGAGACACCCCAACCTTAGAATTGTCTCTTTTATATATATTTTACGTTTCATGCAAATCGGTCCATAAGGGTAGAGATACTTTCCTTGTAAGTGACATATTACGAGAACTATCAAGGACCGGCCACTTATCCTGCAGGGAAATACAAAATATTCCAATTGTTATGAAAATTAATAAATTTGAATAAAAAATTTATACTTTGAACGGAATTAAATATAAAAACATTCGCAAAGGGCTTGCGAAGCACTTTTTCTAATTCGTACTAACTTTTACACAAATAATAAAGTGCTTTGCCGAGTCTTTTTCCTTGGAACGGTTGGCAGTTTCTGCCTGGGTAACTACGAAAAAAGGAGTGCAAGTTGCATTTAATAGGTACAAAAACATATCAAAAATTACCGAAATCGAAAGGGGTCGTATCCGAAATTGTGCGATTTGGCATAAAATGCCCCACATACATATTTTCAATAAAAGTGAAAAATATTTCAGTTTTATTATGACATATACTTATTTGAATAATTATATGTAGATTTTTTTATACCTGTAGGTTTTTAATGATGTTGTGTGAAATAATTCATTAATTTAACTTAATCATAATAAAACAACCAACCTGGCGTATGAGTGACACTTAATTAGTCAATTTAAGTAAAATGAAACAAAAATAAAAAAAAAATCACACAACATGTGATTCAAGTTAACAAATCGCTTATTTACTTTAATACTAACATAACTCCAGAAAACTGATTTTGCAGAAAACCTGTTTAAAGTTCACAATTGAAAAGTTTTCCATTGAAAAGGCCAGCGCAGAAATGTAATTACAACTCTATTCTCTTCTTAAGCGGTAAGATTTAAAGATATAAATACTAATTTTCAGAACAACAACAGACATGACTGACTACGGATCATTAACTCAAAAATCATGTTTGTTAAGTTATGCCACTGTTGTAGTAAATAAGCGTTATAGTTAACCATGATTCTACGTATCGTTTTTTTTTTTGCTAATTAACCCCAATAATTAAATAAGTTAATTAATTATACACTTTGTTAAATTTTGAATTGATTTAAAACAAGCGAAGTAAATAAATTTCATTTAAATGTGACACAATTAACTTTTAATTTCATTTTTATTTGTAAAATTGTTTGATGTTTTTTTTATTTTTTTTATTTCTCAACACTTTTAATTTAAATCTCTTACTTTTAGGCTTTTGTTTTTTATTGGAAAAAGCAAAAAAAAAAAAAAAAAACACTATAAAATGTAAATGCTAATGTGCAGACAGCGCAAAGTACCCACGTATTTGTCAAAGTCACACCAACAAAAAAGGCAAAAACATGACATAAAAAAAATTGGACTAAATTCATTCATTGAAATGCAAATGAAGTAACATCGTGTTTGAATCTTTTGGGTTATTTTTTTAATTTTTGTTTTCATTTTTTTATTTAAAGAAGACAAAAAGAAAATAAAGTTTGCGATTAAGTTTGTTACATCTTATTTAAATTAAAACTTAAGACAAGAAAAAGTCTCACATTCTGTGTCATTTTTTCCATAGAAAAAGTATTAGGTTCTGAGATTCTGAGACATTTTTCTTATAGAAAAAGTCTCAGATTCTGAGACATTTTTCTTATAGAAAAAGTCTCAGATTCTGAGACATTTTTCTTATAGAAAAAGTCTCAGATTCTGAGACATTTTTCTTATAGAAAAAGTCTCAGATTCTGAGACATTTTTCTTATAGAAAAAGTCTCAGATTCTGAGACATTTTTCTTATAGAAAAAGTCTCAGATTCTGAGACATTTTTCTTATAGAAAAAGTCTCAGATTCTGAGACATTTTTCTTATAGAAAAAGTCTCAGATTCTGAGACATTTTTCTTATAGAAAAAGTCTCAGATTCTGAGACATTTTTCTTATAGAAAAAGTCTCAGATTCTGAGACATTTTTCTTATAGAAAAAGTCTCAGATTCTGAGACATTTTTCTTATAGAAAAAGTCTCAGATTCTGAGACATTTTTCTTATAGAAAAAGTCTCAGATTCTGAGACGTTTTTCTTATAGAAAAAGTCTCAGATTCTGAGACATTTTTCTTATAGAAAAAGTCTCAGATTCTGAGACATTTTTCTTATAGAAAAAGTCTCAGATTCTGAGACATTTTTCTTATAGAAAAAGTCTCAGATTCTGAGACATTTTTCTTATAGACAAAGTCTCAGATTCTGAGACATTTTTCTTATAGACAAAGTCTCAGATTCTGAGACATTTTTCTTATAGAAAAAGTCTCAGATTCTGAGACATTTTTCTTATAGACAAAGTCTCAGATTCTGAGACATTTTTCTTATAGAAAAAGTCTCAGATTCTGAGACATTTTTCTTATAGAAAAAGTCTCAGATTCTGAGACATTTTTCTTATAGAAAAAGTCTCAGATTCTGAGACATTTTTCTTATAGAAAAAGTCTCAGATTCTGAGACATTTTTCTTATAGAAAAAGTCTCAGATTCTGAGACATTTTTCTTATAGAAAAAGTCTCAGATTCTGAGACATTTTTCTTATAGAAAAAGTCTCAGATTCTGAGACATTTTTCTTATAGAAAAAGTCTCAGATTCTGAGACATTTTTCTTATAGAAAAAGTCTCAGATTCTGAGACATTTTTCTTATAGAAAAAGTCTCAGATTCTGAGACATTTTTCTTATAGAAAAAGTCTCAGATTCTGAGACTTTTGCTGAAGCAAAAATCTCAGATTCTTAAACATTTTCAATATAAAAAAATTCTCAGATTCTCAGACATTTTTCCTATTGAAAAAGTATCAGATTGTAAGACATTTTTTCGGTAGAAAAAGTCTCTAATTCTGACATTTTTTCTATAGAAAAAGTCTCAGATTCTGAGACATTTTTCCTGTAGAAAAAGTCTCAGATTCTGAAACATTTTTGCTGAAGCAAAAGTCTCCGATTCTGAAACATTTTTTCTATAAAAAAATTCTCAGATTCTTAGAAATTTTTCCAATTGAAAAAGTATCAGATTCTAGGACATTTTTCCTAAAGAAAAAGCCTCAAATTTTGACACTTTTTATACAAAAAAATTGGATTACGAGACTTTTTCTAGTAACTTCAAAAGGTTTTTTTTTTTGTGAGTATATCGAAAAATATCAGGTGTTGAGACATTTTTTCTATAGAAAAAAATGAAAAATTATATTCTTAAACATTTTTTCCATAGAAAAATCTCAGATTTCTATAGAAAAAATTACATATTCCGAAATATATTTCCTAAGAAAATGTCTCAGATTCTGACATTTTCCAACAATATAGAATCCTGCTATTCTGGGAAATTGTCCGGGGAAAAAAGATTTTACCTCAGTAGGGCACTAAAATTTCAATTCAAACCTATCTTAAAATTATATTTTTTTTTAATTTCTCTTTCTGTACTTCAGTTCCTATCATTATTTTTCCCCTAAAAAATATAATATACACAGAAGGCTTATTAAAGAAAAAAAAAACGTTATAAACACTTAATAGGGAAAATGGAATCCACCAAAAAGCAACAGAAGTAGGGCAAAAAAATTAAAACGAAAAGGGAAAAAAGCTGTTAAGGTCATTTTATTAATTAACCCATAAACGAAAAAAATGCTAAACAATAGTTAGTAAAAGAGGGTACAACAAAAAAATGTTTTCAGCTTTATTTAAAAGAAAAACTTCCTACTGAAGAAATAAAAAATTAAAAGGAAAATGTACGAAAAAAATGGATTCTTGTACGCGCCATAAAACCATGGTACATATAAACCCAAAAATGCGGTAAATTGCAAACATTTTTAATAAGAACGCCGTCGTTGTCGTCTGTGATTCTTTTTTTTTTCTAAACATTTATTTAAGTGGGTAATTTTTTAATGATTGTAAAGTGTTTAGTAGAGATGGGCGGAAAAATAAAACTGAAGTTTTAAATGGCCAGTACAATTTCCGGTTAAAATTAAACATTATACCATAGAGTTTGACTTGGTGATTTTAATATCAAAAAACGGTCAGAGAAGGTTTAGGTTTTTGTTTACAATTGATCTTTCTCGAATTACAATTGATCTCTTTCGAATTACAATTGATCTTTTTCGAATAACAATTGATTGCAAGTTTATTCGTTTACACAGAAAATAAATTCGTCAAATTTAAATCACCAAACTTCAATTGTAAATCAACCAAACATGATATCAACCAAACATTTATTAAATATGGCCGTCTGTTAGTCCATAATACAAAGCTTCGATTTTGTTTTCAACAAACTCGGTCAAATAATTTTATTTCAAAATTCTTTTATCATGTCAATTAAAAGTGTTTGTGTTTCTTAAATTTCTTTGTTGAAAAAAAATGCATCTGTCAGATCAACAAATTGTGTTTGTTGAATTTCTTTGTTGAAAAAAAATTAAGATTTTTACTTTGTCATATCAACAAATGGTGTTTGTAATTGTTGAACTTCTTTGTTAAAAAAAACAACAAAATTCTTTTTTCAACAATCAAAATATACAGACCTTAGTTGATATAAGAAATTTTCGTATAGCAGCACTTTCAGTGAAAAAATTAATTGTATTCACAAATATGGGGGTTAATATAACAATTTCTTTCTGTGTTAATCCCAGCAAAAACTTCCATTACCAAGTAATTAACTTTGGGATTTATAACGAATATGAGTAACTAGTTACTTCCCAATTTCATTGTTAATTACTTTAACAAGGCGATATCATTGGAGACAAGGCCTTCTTTGTTCGCTTACGAAAAAGCTAACAAATAATAGCCCATTCCTAGCTCGCTTACGAAAAGTTGAAAAAGTAACTGTTGCTCTTATTAAATGAGACAAAATAAATTAAGAGTAAAATTGTTTTTTGTCTATTTTTATGAAACTTAACCGGTTTTGAAAATTCATATTGCAAATCATTTACATCGTAAGTTAAAAGTAAGGCCTTTTTTGGGGTATAAAGTAACGCAGCGAGTAATTAGTACTCATTACCAGGTAATCTAATTGGGAATGGGTACTCATTACCTAGTTTTCGCTGGGATATTCGTAACATTTAAAAATTTTCAAATAAATCGCAACTTTCTTTTTTAATTGTTGTCTTTAAAAATCCCGTTATTTCACCAACACATTACAAAATAACTTTTTTATCCCCCCTCTATTGATAATGTTCAAGTATTTCTTGTTAATGTTTAAATAAATGCTTAATTTTTCCAAATAAGGACTATTTTTTTTATCTGGTTAAACCATGGCTATTCATATTGGAAGCCAGTGCTGTTAATGTGCTACTTACAAAATTGGCATGAAAAAAGATCTTAATGAAAGTAAATAATAAATGGAACAAAATGGTTGATTTTGTGTTTTTTTTAGAATTTTTTGTGGCAACTTTTTTTTTTCTTTTTCATTAAATTTACATAATTAAAATTGTAATCGTAATATATTTTTTTACTTCAACAGTTTCATTTTATAAATATTCTTATGTTTGTCTATTTACAAATGCATAAGAAAGGTAGATACATTTCTGTAGAAATTTAATAATATTTTTCTATGAAATGATATTTTTACTAATAAATGTCAATTATAATAAATGTTTAAAATTTCTGAATGGTTAAAATGTTAGACAAAACGGTGTATGATAACTAGGCCAACCAAAAAAAAAGCAAATGCTTCTTTTTTATTTCAAAGGATAAATCAATTTAGATAAAACACAAATTCTGATCATGAAAAACTAAAGAAAATAAGCCACATTTGTTAGAGATTTTTTTTGCTTATTTTGGCAATAACTGCTTATTTTTCGTTTATTTTTCGTTTATTTTTCGTTTATTGGCTTCTTTATGCTTTTTCGTCTATTTTTGTGGCTTATTTTTGCGTTTTTACAGCTTTTTTCTGCTTATTTTTGAATTATTAGCTTACATATATTAGTTTTTTTGTTTTTTTTTTAATAATTTAAAGGTAAACAAAATAATTCTGTTTTAATTTTTAAATTAATAAAAATTATTTATTATTCGACCTTTAAAATTCTATTTTTGAGAAAGATTATTCTAGCTCAAGGTCATATTTCTTTTACTAATCGTTACAATGATATTGTCAAAGTAACAATTTTCAAGAAACTTTTTATAAATTTGTTTATTTTAAATTGATGGTTTGGTCATTTTGCAAGACTTACTCGACACGTGTTTCGGAATTCGTCAAATTCCATTATCAAGAGTATTTAGCAAATTGACAATCGTTTGTGGCAAAACATAAAGACTTATATTCGTATGTAAATAGTCATAACGAGAAATGTACTAAATACACAACAAAATACAGCTCTAAATTTCAAACGAAAAGCCATAACCAAACCATCACTATTTAATTCAAACATACCTTCACGTGTCGAGTAAGTCTTGCAAAATGACCAAACCAATCAATTTAAAACAAACAACTTGTAATACAAGCTGTATATATGAAGGTATGTTTGAATTAAATAGTGATGGTTTGGTTATGGCTTTTCGTTTGAAATGTAGAGCTGTATTATGTTGTGTATTTACTTAGTACATTTCTCGTTATGACTATTTACATACGAATATAAGTCTTTATGTTTTGCCACAAACGATTGTCAATTTGCTAAATACTCTTGATAATGGAATTTGACAAATTCCGAAACACGTGTCGAGTAAGTCTTGCAAAATGACCAAACCAATCAATTTAAAATAAACAAATTTATAAAAAGTTTCTTGAAAATTGTTACTTTGACAATATCATCGTAACGATTAGTAAAAGAAATATGACCTTGAGCTAGAATAATCTTTCTCAAAAAAAAAAAAAAAAGGTAAACAAAATAATATTATTTATATTTTTATTTTCAGCGTTCAAATTACTACGAAGAAAGTAGCTAAAACAACCAAAATTGACGATATGTGTAGTTTTAAAAACAAACAATATGTAAATTATTCAATTGCTATAACTACTAATACTTGCACATTTCTGTTTTTGTAGCGAGAGCTTACGATTGTTTTTAAAAATGAATAAGTAGCAAATAAAACAAAAACATTGGAATTGTGTAGCCTGCATACAAATTATTTTTGGTAGCCTACGTGTAGCCTACAAATTATTTTTGGTAGCCTACAAATATTGTTTTGGTAGCTTACAAAGAGAAACTTTAATAAAACTATTACACACACACAGGGGCGTATCCAGGATTTTATTTCGCAGGGGGCCTAACATTTTTTTCTGATAATTTTTCTTTCAAAAATTTTAAATTTTTTAAGATATGTACGTACTTAAGACATTTTTCTATAGAAAAAGTGATAGATTCTAAGACATTTTTTCTATAGAAAAGTCGCAGATTTTCAGAATTTTTCGTATTAGATTCGAAGACATTTTTCCTATAGAAAAAGTCCAAGCTCCTGAGACATTTTTCCTATAGAATAAATCACAGTTTCTGTGACATTTTTCCTATAGAACAAGCCTCAGATTCTAAAAAATGTTTCCTATGAAAAAAGTATCAGATTCTGAGACATTTTTTCTATAAAAAAATTCTCAGATTCTGAGACATTTTTTCTATAGGAAAAGTCTCAGATTCTGAAACATATAGAAAAAGTCTCAGATTCTGAGAAATTTTTTCGTTAGAAAAATCTCAGAATCTAAAAAAAAAATTATAGAAAAAGTCTCAGATTTTTTTCCATAGAAAACGTTCTAGATTCTGAGACATTTTTCCTAAAGAAAAAGTATCAGACTCTAAGACATTTTTTCTAATGAAAAAGTATCAGGTTCTGAGACATTGATCCTTTAGAAAAAGTGTCAGGTTCTGAGACATTTATTCTATAGAAAAAGTCTTGGATTTTGAGACATTTTACCTATAAAAAGTTTAGATTCTAAGATATTTTCTTATATTCTGAGACATTTTTCCTATAGAACAAGTTTCAGATTCTGATACATTTTTCCCGAAAAAGTAATTTTTTCTATAGAAAAGTATTAGATTCTAATACATTCCTATTCCTATAAAAAGTATAAGATTCTGATACATTTTTCCTAAAGAAAAACCATCAGGTTCTAAAGAAAAAGTATCAGATTCCCAGAAATTGTTCCTATTAAAAAAGTCTCATATTCTCAGTTTTTTATTTTTAAAAAAAGCTCAGATTCTGAGACATTTTTTTAAAGAAAAATTCTAAGATTCTGAGACATTTTTCCTATTGAAAAATTTCTGATTCTTACACATTTTTCCTACAGAAAAATTCTCATATTCTGAGACATTTTTCATATAGAAAAATTCTCAGATTCTGAGACATTTTTTCTGTAGAAAAATTCCAGATTCTGAGACATTTTTTCTATAAAAAATTTCAAGATTCTAAAACATTTTTCGTATTACAAAAATTCTCAGATTCTGAGACATTTTTTTTTATAGAAAATTTCTCAGATTTTAAGAAATTTTTCATATAGAGACATTTTTTCCTATGAGACATTTTTCCTATGAAAAAAGTCTCAGAATCTTAGGCATTTTTCCTAAGAAAAAGTCTCAGATTTTAAGACATTTTAAAATAAAAAAAGTTTTAGATAGCATAAGTGTCGGATTTTGAGATATTTTTTCCAAAAAAGGCCTCTGACTCTGAGATATTTTTATATAGAAAAAATCTCTGAAGAAAAATCTTAGATTCTGAGTAAAAGTCTAACTTTTTGAGACATTATATACATAGATACTATACTAAAAAGTGTCAGAATCTGGAACAATTTTTGAAAGGCAAAGTCTAAGATTCTAAGAATTTTTTCTGTAGAAAAAGTCAGAATAAATACCAGATTCTGAGAAGATTGTTATATGAACTAATAATAAATTTTTAAGTTATTACTACAAATTACTTACAATTATATCCCATTTTTGTATACATAAAACTTCAGTTTCTGGGACAATTTTTCATTAGAATTTTAAGTTGAAACGTTCCAAATTCTTAAAGAAAAATTTTCAGATTTTGAGACATTTTCTGGCAGAAAAATTTTCAGATTCGAAATATTTTCCTTCAGAAAAATTTTCAGATTCTGAAATGTTTTTAAATTTTTTAAGAAGTTTTTTTACATTGTACATAATATTTAATACCAAATACTGAAATTTGTGAAATCATTTCGGGGGGGGCCCGGGCCCCCGGGCCCCCCCCCCCCCTGTATACGCCACTGCACACACACTTATCTTGTTTAACATAACTGTTTTATTTTAATGTGCATAAAGGATAGGGTTGGATTGTTTTAATGTAAAATTATAATTCACATCTCACCCTTATTTTACACTTCAAATATGTTTGAGAGACAAAAAAAAACTTTGGCAAACATTGTTGTGGTGTACCATTGTCATTAAAAGTAGAGATGGGCACATGAGCAGATTAGAACGTGATTCACCCGTGATCACGCGTGAGTGTGACTAAATTCAATTTTACTCACGTGATTGTGAGTGTGAGTGGAGAAAAAAATTGCGTGAGTGAGAGTGTGTGAGTAAGATTTTTGCGTGAGTGAGTGTGCGTGAGTCGACTTTTTTTTGCGTGAGTCTGCGTGATTTACATACACACGTGATTTGTGAGTGAGTGTGAGTAGACAAAATTTGCTCGTAAGTGAGTGTGCGTGATTCAAAAATTCCTGTCGTGACCGTGAGTGAGTGTGATTCAAAAATCACTCACGCGCCCATCTCTAATTAAAAACCTGTTTTGTTTATTTTTCAACAAGTGAATTTTCGAAAAACACAATGTAGAGATGGGCTCGTGAGTGGATTTTGACACACACTCATTCACGCTCACGTGAGTAATAAAAATCTTACTCACGCTCACGCGTGACTCACACCAGATTCAATCACGCCCATGCATTAGTCACGTAAATCTACTCACGCAATAAATTTTCTTATCAAAAAAGAACTCCAAAAAAAATTTTTTTAGAGTTTTTTTCATTTTACACCATCTTAACGAAATTTTTAATATAATCACGTTTTTATATTGCTACATTTGTTTACAATGTGAAGGTAGTAGTAATACTGTAGCCTCTAAATATACTACAGAAGTATATTTGTAGCCTACAAATTTACTACTGTAGTATATTTGTAGGCTACAACAATAGAATTTGTTTTTCGCTACTGCTCTGTTTGGAGTTTTTGTTTTTTTCATGTTGTTGTAGTTTAAGCAAACACAAAAAGAAAAGTAAACAAAAGCTATAACTTATAATATTGAAATTGTTTGAAGTGATATGAAAAGCAAAAGAAAAAAAACCAGTAGCTAACGTAGCCTTTCTAACGCTGTTTATTTTTTTTTTAAACAAATTTGGAGAATTATAAAAAAAATATTGAATGTCAATTTAATTAAAATTACTTTTTCCTTGCAAAGAAATCTGATGATTTCAATTAATTTTTTTATGAAGCACCTAAAATTTTATAGACATCCTATAATATTGCAAGTTTTTGATGAAAATCCACTAAAGGAATAAGCTTTTTTTTAATTTTTTACTGCTTATTTTGATGTTTTTACCGGATTTTTTTAAGAGCTTAAAACGACGTTTTAAGGGCTTATTTTTGGTTGCCCTAATGATAACTAACAGCACAATTCGAAATCAATGAATAATAAATAGACTTTTTGAACAACATCACCATGCGTATGAGTAATATTTTTTAAACAATTTAATATTGCTCATACGAGTTCAAATATCTATTGTGTATATTAGGGTAATGATTTTGTTCGAGTTTCGTCGATCGCCTGGAAAATAATGGTTCGTTTTGGTCTTAAAACAAATTAAGCCGTGCCTTTGGAGGGCCAAAGTTTTGAAACAAAAAAATTTCCCATACAAAGCAAACATTTTTTTTCGATTTTTTAATTTTTTTTGTTTAATTACACTAGTTTACAGAGATTTTGATCCACGACATGTTGCATTAATTTTTCATGTAAAATCTTACGCTGAATCCGAAAATCAACTCCAAAGTTTTAAAAGAAAACAGTTTTCGATATATCGACAGCTTTTCAAATTTTCGTCTTTCTAAAAAAGAGGTTTTACTTAAACTTAAATATCTACGGAACAAA